>SZWC01016282.1:1213-28504 GCA_023375785.1 Penium margaritaceum
TCTATATCTATATCTATATCTATATCTATACCTATATCTATATCTATATCTATATCTATATCCATATCTATATCTATATCTATATCTATATCTTTATCTATATCTATATCTATATCTATATCTATATCTATATCTTTATCATTATCTTTATATATATACATGTGTATCTTTTTGTACACCTATATTAATATCTATTTCTACATATATCTATATCTTTATTGATATATGAACGTACATCTATATGGAAGTTGAGACCCATGGATATGCATATCCACATCTCTTTGTATCTATGCATTAGAAAGACAAAATTCAGATTAATTACCTGGAAAGAGTTTGGTTTTTTCATTTTTTCCTACTACATAAATTTGCGAATTCTGCGCCGGGTCAATGTTGGATAGTGGCGGACAACGTTGGTTTGTCATCCCAGAGTTTCAGATCCCATTTTGTCTGTTTAGTTTTAGGAATGAACCCTTGACATAATATTGCAAACCCATTTTCAAACCCACTGTTTGTAGCTATTTCTCAAATGTGCTGCACACATCATTTCACAATTCTACCTATACCCTTCTCACCCTCTCTTCCAATCGGCTTCTATTAGGACGAAGCATCGATCTTGATCGGCCTAGTGGTGAAGTGCCGTCAGGCCTAGTCGAAGGACCGTTTTCCTTGCGGTGCAAGTTTTCTCCTAGTGAAAAAGCACATCACGTGACCGTGGACTGCTGATGTGACGTGATTGTGATGTGCACGAAAAATCGGCGTCCACATGTCTGACAATAAAAATAAAGACATTCTTAATTGGACATAAATGACATCCCCTATAGTTTGCATATTAAAAACGCGACGACATCAGTAAGTAAAACAAACTTCTCATATTTGGTCACGTGAAGGAATAATGAAGAACTCAAATAAAATGTCACGTGAAATGGATGAAAAATAAAAAAAAAACGTCTTGTACCCATATTTTCAGAATCATTTTTTCTAGACCGGTGTACCTTGTATTTCTTGCCAAGAGTGGGCATGGCATGCATAATCTGAGGCGCTCTGAGAAGTTCGGGTATAGGAAAAAGTTTCTTGTGTAAGAAATGTGCAAACAATGGCTAGGAAAAAATTTGGAGGCCCAAACAGTGGGTATAGCGGAATTAGGCCGGAAACTTTACTTAAGTCTCTTTGTATGGTGGAGGTTTTGTTTTCTAATTTTTTTACTTCCTTGGCAAAGCGTTGCAGTGGGGTTTTGATCCATTAAAGTTTTCTTAGTACTCACTTCTTCAGCGGTGGACATGTTTTCTACCAAAGTGGCCATCACATTCTTTTTATGCAAAATTTGGGTTTACCGTACATTAGTTGCCAAAACGGGATATGAGGAAAAAGTATCCTTAGACAGTGCCATACGTAAAATAATGCACATACCAACATCAAATAGGAAATATCTGAGGAACATAGAAAAATTGAGAAAAAGTCATGTTGTTGCCACATACCATGCGGCATTGATGCCTGGAATGGTTCTTCTCCACTGTTGATCAGCCCGATGCACCATTGCACGTTTTTCCATGTTTATTTTGTGACACATTCTATAATTCAGCATGGAAAAGGGGGTGGACGGCAGGTTGATTTTCTTGCAGAGGCTGGGCTGATGGTTGCTTTTGTGCAGGATGGTGGGGTAATGGTTTCTTTTGTTCCGAGGGCTGGGCGAATGGTAAGGTTTTGTGCGTGAGGTTGTTGGATGAGAGTTACACTTTCCTTACTATGGATATTCAAGCTACTTCACACGTTATATTAGAAATCGTAATGTGACTCCCCTTTCGACACGTTGTCATGTCCGCCTTTTGTTGTCAGTGCTTGATGCTACAGGATGCCCTCGTCAAGCGGAGCGGTCTATCGTTAAATCAAATTTTTCTTTGATGCCCATTGGAAAGGGTGCTTTTTTCACATACCCACTGTTCTCGCAACTAACATATTTTACATTCTACCTTAATTTTGCACCAAAAGAATGCAATGGCCGCTTAGGCAAACAAATTCCTCTAACGTCTAGGAAAACTTAATAATGCAATGGACAGCCATTGTTAAAGACTAATACTTTGGTTTTTCACTTTTGAAAAAATAGGCACTAAAATGTTGTAAGACTTGGCATACCCACTATGACACTCTGCTGAAGTATGACGACAACATCGGAACCAAACCTCATTCAGTGACAATCGCATTTCTTTAAGCAAGGAGGCATAGACAAGGTTCTTTCTTATGATATTTTTCCTTCTATGAAGAACGTGTGATGAGATTTGAACATGTGATTTATTCTCACAATTGTTTAGGGACAAATAAAACTTGTTGTTTGTGTTGCACTTTGTCTGCAATTTTTGAAATGGATTCTTGGTTAACATAACAAATTATGAATAAGAGATTAGCATTTCAGCCTTCCAATTGTACGATCGAACGAAAAGTACAGCTTTTGAAACTGATTTCTTCTACATAATACATATTTTTGTGTCTGTCCTTTTAAAAATATTTATTGAATTATATTCGTAAACAAAATAATACATGAAATGGCTGAAGAATATCATCCCCTTGCAAACATACTATTTCTTAGTCCATCAATTGGTCGATCCCACAGTTGATGATCGACCTTACCATTTCATTGATCCGTTGTTTGCGAGCGATTGCGATGAGAAACGAAAAGAAGGCGTCGCTCCGGCGATATAGGTGTGCAATGCCTTTTGAAAGTCTTATTCTGTTTAGGAGTCATGGTATTTATTCTCTTTCCTTGCAGCATGATGTCCTCTTTCTATTGTAGTTGATGAAATCAGTTTTAATCATTCTCGTCGAAAACATTACAACTGATGGATGGTAACATCTGACGGTTTCCAATCAATCACAACATGGTTCCTTGTGGACACTAAAGTTGTAGGAAACATGTTATTTTCAAAAAAAATATTCCAAACGTCGTCTCTTTATGAACAACATCTTTCTAAGATCATAGGATTATCTTACGGCCATTGGTTTCTCACCCGTGTTAGATCGACTTTAGTGAAACTACTATGATAAGTTATATTTGCGTCAAGCTTGGAAAAATGACGGGGTCGACCTCGTCAGGCTTGCTTCCAGTCTTCGAGCGTGAGATGAATCTTGCGATTTTTCGATCGACCACGCACATATTTCTAATGAATAAACTGACAAAATAATCCTAGTTTTTTCTCTGTCCTCATCGGAGGTGTCGGATCTAGGCCAAGTATGAGGTTTTGGACCTACCTGAATCCTAGCCCAACGGATGCTCAAGTTTGATAGCGGTGGTCGCAGAAGTAAGCCGACCTGAACGGCTGAATCATTGTCTTTCTGCCCAGGCAATTCTGGCCGTCATTTCTTCGAAAGAAGTTTGCCCTGCTCGTTTGTGATATACTGACGCGCTAGCCTCCAGACATTCACGACGGTTTGGGCGCAGGTCCTGTTCTGTTCTTCGTAATTAGTTGGGTTCAGCAGGAATGAGTCTGACTCAAACATCTACAATAATATTAAATTTCATCATAAACACTGCCCTTAAAAAACTCGCCGTTAAGCCGGCGTACCAGGTAGGTCTCTCACGTCGGTCGGAATTCGGTGCTTACGAGATTTGCCGGCGGAGTTTGCCATGCACTATTGATGGCCGTCATATGTTTTTAAATATATTTTCCGGAACAGTCGCTCATCTTTTACACCTGTCGTCATCGTCGCATATTGTCGTGCGGCAACTTTGCGAGGTACCCCGGTTTTCTCATTCACGTATGCCATTCACCCCGACTTCCAGAAACGCGTCGCCATCCACCCCGTATTTCATATTTGGGTCACTATCAGCCCCGGGTTTGGAATTTGGGTCTCCATCTGCCCTGTATTGTCACGCTAGTGTTCGGAATACCCCGGACTGTACCTGTTCATGTCTATTTTTGGCATGGCCGTGGAATGTCTCTCGTAAACCAAGCCGATGGTAATGTTTCCCCAATGAGGTTGGCGGACTCCACGTTACAAACTGTGTGAATGAACGATAGATAGATAGATAGATTATTATGTTTATCGTCGCTACCCCTCCACGGGGAATGGACGGTGGCACAGAGCCACATGTGACAGTGAGAGTCAGGAGGGACATCCACACACGACAAACATGGAGAGGGGCATGCATGTGAATGAACGGGGGTCGGAAGTACGAGACCGTACTTCCGATCGCAAACCGGAAGGGGGGGGGGCTGTCGCTGACCGTTGCGACGTTTAACTTCTTGCCCGACCAGAGTCCTGGGCCGCGTTCGGATGTCAAGAAATCGCTGATTTATCAATCCTTCCCGCCCGCTGGTTTGCGCCTTGCGAATTGGCGAGCTGATGTGGTCTTTTGCGAGGTACCAGAATTCGCGCTGAAATCATTGCGAACGCTGCTGAATGTTTCACCGCGTGAACAATCTTTCATCTTTTAGCGATCTCGTTCGCGGGACTGACTAACGGCTCTTTTCATGGATGAAATGGTTGAAACGTGCATGGCGGCTCGAAGTTGCATCGTCTCTCACCGATGACAATGAAACCTGTTGTGGCGTAGTATTTCAATTAATCTGTCGGCCGAACGGTCGTTCCGCAATCTCCACGAAATCGTGCGGGCTACGATGTGCGCGGCATCCGGAGCGACGCTACGCGTCGTGGGCTCGACTCCGTGGTCGAGCAAGAGAACCGTTCGTATCGTTCGAATATATTCATCCGTGAATCACGGCGAAGTAAGGGAAGTTAGTTGACGCTTGATCCATCACATCGATGTTGCAGTCTGTGATTGCGGGAAATGTCGTCACAAACTTGCATCTACGCGCTAGAGACTAGCCTATCGATGCAAGATGCAATTCAGCAACATCCGAACGTGGCCCTGACAAAACTGCACGCACTTCAGTTATCACCTGAAAAGATAGGGTCCTGTATCGGTCGTTTCTGTGCGCCAGTGATATTGAGTGAAAATATGCCATTTACCCCGTCCGTATGCGGGATATCCCAGGGGCCGACCGTACGTCGTCCCAGGTTTTCCGCACGACGGGGCGGATGGTGAAGTGAAAGCGACTGAAGGGGTATTTGGTGACCCATTTTTCGAAGACGGGGCGAAGGGTTGTCTACTTTTTCAAACGGGACGGATGGAGACCAACGTCTCCAAGTCGGGGGGAATGACGCTACTTCATCCGAAATGCGGGGTACTTAACGTATTTCCTGTATTGTCGTGGCGACTGCTCAGGTCATCGCCTCGGACAAGATTGCCCATTTCTAATCCGCGCCACCGTCGCTCGACGTGCACATTGGAAGGGCGCTGTTTGCTGTGTGTCCAAGTGTGCGCACAATCACTGTTTGTGTGCACAATGGCGACTGCAGTTACCTGGTAGGTGGAGTCTGGTCTTCTCGTGGATTGTACGACACGTTGTAGTATCCGTCATATTATGGCTGTTGACGGGTCCTGTTTGAGAATGCTTCGTCTGAATACTTACTGGGGTTTCTGATGTTTTCTTATTACATTTAACAATCGGTCTCTAGAGTAGAGTATGTTTATCGGGAAAAGACTTCAATCGTCGGACCGATAGAATGCACCACACAGGTTGAATTGCGTGTCAATAACTTTCCTAGTTAATCTCTTCACAAAACTATTGAACTCACAAAGTTAAGATACAAGAACAGCAAAATGATAGACAAATGTTCGCTCAAAACAAACCTAGTTGGTCGAACTTCATACAATTCGGCGATCTTGCGATTGAAAATCAGTCTTGCTATCTCATCCCCTTTGCACATTTGTGTGTGAACAACTGCGATTAAAAGAACAATATAAGGCCTCGCGTTCGTCGTAATGGCGAGCAAAGCCTCGTTAGTTCGGCCACGGTTTGTGCGGAATGGTAGTGCTCACAAGAATGAGTGGCACCGCATGGGAACAGAACTCGAATCGGTTAGTAGACCCATAGCCGATAGGCCCATTTGAGGGCTTTTGTATTCCTCCGCATTGCGATCGAGAACATCACATGGCCGTGGACGGCCACAGTGACGTGATTGTTGTTTCGGCAAAGTCACTATCAGCCACGCTTCTCTGACTTACGTAAGCTATCCGCCACGTGATTCATTTTTAGAAAACCATTTACCCACGGATACCGGATTTAGATCATAATCAGCCACGGTTCCCGAAAGTAGACCACCAGAAGCCAAGCTTGCACGATGCAGATTTCCATATACCCCTTCAAGTGCGCGTCAACCCATCTGCTCTGTCTAGTTGCTGAACTTGTGGATTTATCTCTTTGTATATCTATGCTTTTCTCTGCATTGTTCTTACTAGAAATTGCCCTAAACGTTTAGACGAACAGGCCCTTCCAATGTTCCAACCAAAATCTTGGTTTCGTCGCGTTATGCACGTGGAAGTTCTCCAGGTTCAACAGTCGAATAACTGCAAACCTGCAAAAAAAGTTTGCAAATATCGACTTAGCTACTCACCCCTATTCCAAAAGGAAAAGGAAACCTTGACTTCGATGAACGAATAAAAACAACATTAAGATGTCATGAAAAGCCCTTAGTTCGTGGGGTATATAGTAATATCTGATATGCCCCTCATGGCATATCAAAATCGCCAATAAATTCCGTAGTTCATCGTGATAAAAAATTGGTAAGCGTGGCGGTATGTGTTCAAAAATCGTAAAGTGTGGCATATAGTGATCTCATGCTCAAACTAGTGGCAAAGGAGATTACCCCTGTCCGAACGCGTGGTATATAGATGATTTACCATTTTTTTTTACACAAAAGACCACCGGCCACAAGTTCAACGGCAAAAAAATAAAACTCTAAACCAGATCCGAACCATATCCACAGTGGTCTGTACACCAAAAATATGTCCACTTGTCAAAAAAGAAAGAAATATTAGAACTTTGGTCACGGGAACTAACAATTAACACTTAATGTAATAAATTTTCACGTAGAAAATTATAAAATCTAATATAAAAAACATTGGATACCCACTTTTCAAGAATTATTCGTACAGACCAGTATAGGGTGAATTTCTTCCTAGTAGTGGGCGTAATACGTATGATCTAAGGCACTCCAAGAAAATTGGGTACAATAAGATTTTTTTTGTAATTTGAGTACCATGCTCATTTGTGCAAAAAATGGCGAAGAGAAAAATTCAGAGGCCCAAACAATGGGTATTACAGAATTAGGTAGCATCGAGAACCTGTATGTTACGTCGGGTGGAACTTGGGTGGTTCACATGGATGAAGTGTAGGACAAAAGATGACTAAGTGATGTGGGATAAATGGATTATTTTTATTAAGTAGTAAGTGCACTTCAATGACAAGTGACAAGTGTGTCGAGCACATATATGCAATGCCAAGAATGAAAACATGGCTTATGTCGGGTCCTCGGTGCTCGAGCCGAGCGACGCGTGCAAGGTCTTGCCATGAGTGGCTGCTTGAAGAAGCTCCACCGAGAATTCTCGGGCCTTCGAGAATATCAAGGCCCTTCTTTGTAACGCCTTGAACATATAGCGCTGATCTAAGAATATCAAAACATCAACATGATTCGCGATAGTTCTTTCGAATTTTCTAAAAGGTGGTCAAAGTTGTCAAAATATTCAAGAATTGAACACCTGAGGTCAATGAATTTGGGGAAAATGCCCTCGACTAAACGGCGTAAACATCCTAAAGTCGATTCAAGGTGGGCAATGAATGTAATGACAAAAATGTCCACTCACAAAGTTTAGTGACTCGTGTACGTCAGGGACGTAACACTTCTCCCTCTTTTAACCGGGACATCTTGGCGCGCTAGCACACGTAGGCCGTTGAGGGCGGTAGTAGCCATCGATGAGGAGATCAACGTCTCAAAGGTTGTCACAGGGCTCCCAGTTGTTATGCGCAGCATCCTAGCCAAGCCACTTGACTAGAAATTTGGTCATTTTTCCACGGCCTTGATGTCCAACGATATCTTCAATCGAGTACTTTGTATCCCCGTCCACTTGTATTGGAGGCGGAGGTTCGATGTCTTTGCCGGGGAAGTTCATGCTGGGCTTCCAATAGTTCTTGTGTTTGCTGATGTGGAAGACAGGATGTATCACCATATTGTTAGGTAAGCAAAGTCAAGCGATGACTGGGATTTGCATTTTCTTGATCTCAAACGGTCCCAACGAGCGGGGTTTTATCTTCAGGAAATCCTGTCCGCGGACAGGATTTGACGGTCCTTGAGCTGAGGAGGACGTAATCGCAAGTGCTGAATATGTCATTGCTGCGATGTTAGTCGACCACTCGCTTCATGGCAGCCTTAGTCTTTGCGAGGGTCTGTCGTATACCCGTCCAAATGCTTGTAAAGTCCTTATAGTGGATGTTGACCATGGGGATGTTGCTTTGACTATGTAATCCAACTGGCGTGACGGAAAGTTTTCCATACACCTCGAAAGGAGGTCTACTAGTTGCGGTGGAAGTGGCGGAGTTGTATGGGAGTTCGGCGGTCCGTAGTTTAACCGCCCAATCGGTGTGGTGGAGCTCACATGAAATGCGAAGGATTTGTTTGAGCATCTGATTGGTCCGCTTGGGTTGCCCGCCAGTCTTACGGTGGAACGTCATTGATAACTGGATCCAACTACCATAACACATCATCAATTCATCCCAAAATAGGTCGTGAGATGGCTATCTCTATCGTTGATGATGGCATGTGACATGTCATGTAGTAGTACGATCTGGTTTGGAAACAACCATGCCCTGCCATTTCTTGTGATGGTGGCCATTGTTAGAATGAAGTGCACTATTTTTTAACATCTTTCTACCATAACAATGATGGCGTCACATCCCTAGGGGGTGGCGAACAGTCATGTCACAAACTTCATGATGATGTTGGCCCACGGTTCCGTTGGAACAGGTAGTGCTTGGAGTAGGCCGGGTGGCCGCGTGCAATGATATTTTTGTATCTGATTCGTGTCTCATGGTTTGCACAAGTCTACCATATCGGTATGCATCTTGCTCCAACAACAGGAACTCGCCAACTTATTGAGCATCTTGTCCTCGCTAAAGTGTCCACGTGGACTGGTGTCCTAGAATCCCTCCAATAGCATCCTCCATAGTTCCTCGTTTGAAGTGACAACAACTTGGCAAGTGAAACGTAACCACCAATAGGTGCCGCTGACTAAAAACTGAATTTTTTCATACTCGTCGATCTCCTTGTAATCATTCACGAACAATATTGTAATGTACGGGTCTTGTTCAACAAGCAACGTGTTCATATCGGCCATAAAATCTTGTTGTCGGCTCAGAGCATCTGCTCGATTAGTTTTTCGAGGTCAGTACTCGATATTGTGGTCAAGGTTAGACTCGAGGGACAACATCCATCAAGTTTGTCGATAGCTGAGATTTGGCTACGCCTTGAGATGTTTCAGGGTGTGATTTTTGGTGTCGATGATGCATTGTCGAGATTTCAAGTAGCACCACTTGGTACTACTGATGCAAATATTACAGCTTGTAACGTGCGTCAGACTTCTTGTTCAGATTTCCAAAGCCAGCGAGTGAAGCATGCGTAACGTTTCTCCGTGTTTCTGGTGGCATGAGGATGTCGTACCACGTTGGATTGATTTGATTGAGAGGTATGTGAGAGTGACCGCAAGAGCCATTGATCTAGTTCCACTGGTCTCTTGTTGCCATTGAATGGCCTTTAGATCAAACCACCAACTCAAAGCCGTGCCACGCAAAACCAAGGCCAAGAAATCTTTGTTCTTTTTTGTTGTTATGGACCCCAAAAGTGTTGAATTACACCTTCAGACGCATCAGCCACATCCAAACCATCAGTCTCTTGGATTTCACGGGATCAAATGGCATAGGAAGTACTGATCGAACCTGGGGTTCACTCAAGAGTTACAAAATTCTCTCGGTGAGTACTAGTTTGAGCGTAGAAGAGTTTCAAAGCTAATTCATTGCCGCGTTGAGTTCTTGGAGAAGATGGATGTTGAGGCCCTCGAGTCCCATTTTTTTTTTGAACAAGTCTTTGTTGATTTGCGTTTGTCGGCCGGTACCTCCCATTGTGCAAGGTGTCATCTCAATGGACAATGACGGGGGCGAAGGGTTCACGGAGCCCAAGGGATCCATCACTGGGTTGGCCGTTGGATTAGTCGGTACTGCGCCATACCACAAAATTTACTATTGTCGTCTGGTTCACCTGGAGAGCATCGTTGATCTGCTAATCCTCCAAAGCCAGAGTCTTTGCCGGTTACTACTACTCATAGATGAGTGCGCTCCCTCAATTCACCATTGTTGTCACGACGTTTGCAAACTTCTGAATGGTACATATGCGCTGAAGACTTCTGCAAGGTTGTTACCAGGTAGTTAATGCATCGGTTGCCCCTCCAGCATCATTACCCTCTGATACCAAGTGCTGAGCTAAAAGTAGGTGTTTCATAGGGATGAGATGCAGTACAATAGACAACTGGAGGATTTGGGAAAATAGATAGTTTGTATTGAGACATAAGTGAACCATAGTACAGGTTTACACGGATGACAAGTGTCAAATGAATTGAGCACATATATACAATGCCAAGAATGAGAACGAGGCATGTGTTGGGTCCTCGGTGCTGGAGCCGAGCAAGACATGTGAGGTCGTGGCATGAGTGGTTGCTTCGAGAAGCTCCATTGAGAAGCCGGGGGGCTTTGACAGTATTCAGGTGCTTCTTTATAAAAAGAAGCACTGTAGCGCTAGCGAGAAGTCGACCAAACAATGTCGAAACATCAATATAGTTTGCAACACTTCTGTCGACCATTCTAGAAGGTTGTAGAAGTTGTCAGAAACTTTAGGAACGGAACACTTGAGAGTTGGGGAAGTTGGCCAAAATGCCCTCGGCTGAATGACATAAAAATCCTGAATTCGACACGTGGTGGGCTATGAATGTAATGACAAAAATGCCCACTCGTGAAATTTAGGGACTCATGTATGTAAGGGACGTAACAAAATAGACAGGCATGGTGACAATTAACCGCCAAACCAAAAAATCCTACTGAGCAACGTTGAGGCAAATTGCTGATACTGAGCTGCGTGGAAGAGCAACAATGAGTGACAATGTCATGCACATGTGTGATGCCTCAAAATTCATTAAATAATAATTTGATTAGACGAATAAAATATTTATATGTTTTCAATGAATCTGACATCTTGTTTGTTTGCTGACGTTTGAATCTTCCACTTGCATAAGGGCATGTTTTCTATCAAATTTTCTTCATTCTTTGAAGTTTTTTCCCCTCAGATGTCACATTGTTCCAAAGTTGACTGGAAGGATGTGACATCCTAAGCAGCCACATGCCGGTTTTCTAGTGATTCACTATGTACTAGATTCGGCCCTTTGATCAGTTCACATGATAGGAAACTGCGAGAGTTGCGGTCTTTGATAAACATAGGGTTGCAAAAATAGCATAAACTAGATATGAGAATGAGTCCTTGACTTTTTTGCACATGCGTTGCCAGAATAGGTGCTTGTCCTTGTCATCATTTTTTACCGTCAGTCTGCATATATGCGTGGTGCAAACCCTACAACTCAGAAGCATTTTCCCTACAATTTTTGAATTGATATTTTTACAAGTTTTCACATCGGGTAGATGACGGAAGAAATGAAAACCATTTTATTTGTAATTTTTTAACCACGATGATATAAGTGTCTGTTCAGTTCTGGTTAGATACATATTTTTTGCATGCACATTTGTGCAGTTTCTGTAGTGTTGTGCTGAGATGCATTTTTTTTGCAATTAACAGCAAGGTGCACCATGTTCAGAACTTGCATTGTGCACTTGCAGTTTGTCTCCTTACAATGTGGTGGAATCATGACAAATCACAATTTCCAAACAAATTGCGAGGGTATTGCACTTCTGATCCTGCCTCATGGCACCGCTCCGTGATTTTGATTCTACACAAAGATTTGCAATTCAGCATTGGTGTGAACCCTTACATACAAGAGGAGATAAACTGCAAGGTCTACGTGGCTAACGACATCCCCGCCGGTGGCCTCGACGATATACCTGGGATGCAAGGACCACCAATGAGACCACCTTCTACCCCTGCTGCTTCTTCAATCAGTGGTGCACATCCATCATACTAGTCACATGATCAGTTGCCACAGCCGCAGCCACAGCAGGCACAGTAGCCTCATCTGCTGTCCAGTCCATCCAGGCTATCACTCGTTGCCTCTCCCACCACCAGTCGTGTCTTCACCATTGTGATAGTGTGTACAGCTACAACGGCTGTCTCCACTTCCTCACTCACCGGCTTCCTATGCCTCATTGTATCAGTTGCATACTGGGTCTCAAAAATCTCATAAAGGACATCAACAAGTACAATGCTGACCTATCAGGCAACCTCATTGCAGACCCTGTGGAGGCCTACGCCCTCATTTTCCAGAGTAACATTGTCACATGTCATGCTATACAGAGCGCACTCACCGTTCAATTCAACCAGCTTCACATGCGTGCTGATGATACGGTTGATAAGTACTAGATACACATCCTCAGACTCCCGTGTTATCTATGTAAGGCTACACCTGAACAACTCTTTGCCTGCCTCTATACTTCACTGGTCTAATCCCCTAGCTCTATGATTTCTTTCTTCATGTTCCTTGCTCTGAGATTGAGCGATTTGCAACTGAGCCTGTTGCACCTGATGCATCCTGTGGCATTGGTGCACTCTATGAGTTCACCACTATCAAGCTAATGGATTGGTGGGAGAATGTGAAAAAAAAACACATGTATTTCTTTGTCGTTGCTACTATCTCCACTGTCATCTCCTCCTCCACCGCTTCTCTATCTACATCTTCTCATTCCCTTGAAACCACCCTCACACCCGTTGGGGGTTCCAACGCTATTCTCTTTACGGACCGTGGCTGCAGGGGTGGGGGTCCTGGTGGTGGTGCTGTAATAGTGGGGGTCGTGGGGGCAAAGTTCATGGTCATTCCTCCTCTGAATCCAACTCTATCATCACCACCTTTTGGAACTGTGGCGAGTCTGGTTACTCTGCACCAAAATTCCCTCATCCCCCAGATGATGCATGCTTGTCTACTGCCATGCGTGCCCGATGGGCACACACTAACAGAGCGTCTGGGCTGACCACCAGCTCAACCTTACCATCTCCTTCTTGACCCACCAGCACATCCGCTTCTACTGGCACATCTTCGTCCTAAATACCTCCGAGCCAGCTTCTTCATGTTGCTGCGCACTCCCCTTGCACCGTCGGGCCTGATTAGCTGCCTCCCCCCAATCCGATGCCGTAATATGCGCCACCCTCGGTCTACTACACACCACCCTCTTGGTTGCACCCTGGTGGTTGGTCATTAAGTGACTCTTATACTTATAGCTCACGTGATGACCACCGTGTAGCTGAGCGCAGCCTTGAGAAGGCGCTCACTGATATGCTTTGTCTTTGCACCAAGGGAGGTGAGAGTGTCCTGGGAACTGCCTCCCCCCATGGATTCCAGGCTGATTCTCAGCTCCACGGTGCAGGCTCCGGGGCCCCACGGGGGACCCTGCCGGCTGACATGCCTTGCTTCAAGCATTGGTATTCTACCACCTTTCCATGTGGCCTTTTCTCATTTGGTCATTTTCCTACTCATGTTCTTGGCATTGTCTTTGTCTCTAGTGCCTTGCCGTCAGCGCATTCCTCCTCTGGTTTCTGGCTCATTGATTCTTGCGCTACGCATCACATGACCTTTTTCCTCTCGACCTTTGTCTCCCCCAGCCACGTTCGATCTGTGCATTTTTTGCCCAATGATTCTGGCTAGTTGCTCCCCTTTGAGGGTGTTGGTGTTGTCCATGTTATTGGGCTGGGTGGGGACTAGTTCTTGCTAGATTGCCTATATGTGCATGATCTCAGGGTCAGCCTGTTGCCCGTGACTACCCTTGATGACTAAGGTATGGAATTCTTCTCCAGTCGTGGTGTTGGAACCATACTCTTGCAGTCCTCTAGTTGTATTGTATTGTGTGAAATTCGCTGTGATCTTCTATTCCATGTCTCATTGTCACTCCCCTAGTCTTTCGCTGCTTCTGCCCATGTCCAAATTGCACCATTGTTGTCCCCAGAGCACACACTTCTCCTGCATTGCCGGCTTTATCATATTCACTTTTTTTCCATTGACGGCCTCTCGCTTCTCCATCTTGCTCATGGCCTTGACCCTACATCATTTTTCCCGCCGTGCTCATCTGATTGTCTTGACTGTGCTTAGGGCAATATGCACCGCTCTCCCTTCTCCACCTATGATCACGTCACTTCCCATCCCCTCAAGCTCGTTCATGGTAATGTCATGGATCCTCTCCACCATAAATTTTTGGGTGGCCTTGGTGGCTATGTTGTCTGTCTTACTGATGATTTCTTGTGTTTTTGTTCAAGTTTTGCTCTCCGTTAGAAGAGTTGTGTCTTTGATGTGCTTTAATAGTGGCTTCCTCAGGTCGGGAGTGCCTTTCAGCGTCTACTGTGCGTATTTTGCTATAATTATGGTGGTGAATTATTTGGTCCCACTTCTCATGTACTTACCTCCCCTAGGGTGCATATGGATTCGTCCTCACCATACACACCTTAACAAAATGATGTGTTCAAACGATGGATCTGTACCCTTGCTGATGGTGTTCAGTCTCTCGTTGCTGAATCGGGTCTTCCTCCTCTCTTTGCCTTTGATGCATGTCTTACATGACGTGGGTGTGGAAACATGTCCTTCATGGCCCTCTCCCTCGTGACATCACTCCCTGCCAAGGTTGGACTGGTTCTCGTGCCGGCCTCCGCCTTCCTCGTGTCTCAGGTTATGCTGCTACCGTCTGGCTTTCTGCTAACATGCAAGCCGAAAAACTCTCTAGTCGGGACCGTCTCTGTGTATTTATAGGTGTCTCCTCCCAATCAAAGGCCTGGTGATTCTAGGATCCCTCTCACTGTCATGTCTTTTAGTCTCGTGATGCTTTCTTCTTTGAGTAGGTCTGTGAACGTGATCTTGATCGTCTTGCCTTTGCCGACACCCTTGTCCCGTTCTCTCGTTTGCAGGAGATGGGTGTCTCTCTTTTTGTTGTTCTTGTTGCCTCCTCGGGTCAGGACACTGGCATCGATGGTACAGTGTGTTCTGGTGGTGATGATATAGCACCCAACGCCTCACCATTGACTCTCTCTGCTGAGGGCTCTGATGGTGCCTCCATTTCCTCTTCCCTGTCTTCACCACCTCTTACTCCATCTGTATCTTCCTCTGCTGATCTGCCCTCTCTTCCCTCTCTGTCTCCTTATCAGTCCTCGTCCTCACCTGCAGCTGCTCAGTTTCCTGTGGTCTATCCTGTGGCTGATCCTACCAGTTCCGTTCTTCCTTCCCCCGAGTCGTACACTCGTGGGGTTTGTCCTCGTGCCCTTCCTTCCCACAGTGGCATTGTTACAGGTGACCCTGGCCTGCGTGCCTTGGGCCTTGCCACCACTGGCTTGAATGTCCTGGATGTTGGTGTCATGCATCTTGATACAGTCCTCGGATAGTCGCTCATCTATGAGGAGCTTCATAGTGCAGTCGATACCTCTGTGGTAGGCTATGTTGTTGCTTGATTTGCTGCCAGTGACCTTGCCCCTTTGGGTCCTAAGCCCACTACCTCCAGGGAGGAACATGAGGCTGTAGACTCGTCTCTTTCGGAGACGTCTATGAAGGAGGAGCTGAGTCCTCTAAAGGAGCATGGAGTCTATGGACAAGTCGACTTGCTGCCTGGCCGCAAGGTTGTCTTAGTTCTATGGGTATTTCGGCTTAACCTGAAGCCAGATGACGCTGTTGACCGCAACAAGGCACGTCTTCATGCAAAGGAATTTTCAAAAATCCCTGGCATTAATTTTGATGAGACATTTGTACCTGTTGGATGCTATACCACTGCTCTTTCTCTTCTCAGCCTGGTGGCTCACCATGATTGGGAGCCTAAGCAGACTGATGTGAAAAAAGCCTTCTTACATGGTACCTTGTATGAGGATATCTACATGGTACAACCACTAGGTTTTACCAATGGTACCAACAAGGTTTGGCCTTTACGCAAGGCCATGTACGGACTGAAGATGTCCCCTCACTGTTGGAATGTGGAGATCACCGCTGCACATGAGAGGGGTGGTATCGACATAGCACATTTAGCTATGTATTGTTCCTTGGTCCTCCATCTTCCCCCCTTGTTGTTTTTCTTGTCTATGTTGATGACCTTCTCATTGCCTCCCCGAGTCCCTCTGTTGCACGGTTTGTAAATTCCCCAGTGCATTTTTTCTACAAGATGAAGGATTCCGGTCCTGCTGGAGTGCTTTTCTGTATAGAGCTCAAACATGACCACTATCATCGGACACTGTATGTTCACCAGGCTGCTTATACTTGTGATCTTGGTGAGCGGTTTGCCCCCTTGCTTGCAACGACCCCATCGGCCAGCACGCTGATGACCCCAGCTGGTCACAAAATTATCAGAACGTTAGCTGGAGGGGGGAGGGGATCGATGTCACTGACTATCTCCACGGCATGGGATCCTTGATGTACCTCGTTACCTGAACATGGATGTGGCCTTTGCTATGAACTTCCTGGCCCAGTTTCTTAGTGTCAATGATGGCGTCATCTTGAGACTGCATTCGGTGTTTTTTGATACATACTCTTGACAGCGCGCATTGGGCTGTGTTGTCCAGAATTGCCCTATTTCATTGTCGTCATTCACACTAATAGTCACTGGGAACATGAAACTGATGTTTGTGGACCAGGCTATATCTCTGTTGTTGGATGCACCTCTGTGTCATAGAATAGTGACAAGCAGGGTTGTGCTGCTTGCAGCTTGAGCAAAGCTGAGTATGTCACCCTCGGCTCAGGCACGTGTGGGAGTGTCTGGCTATGTCGACTTTTATAGCAGATGCACATTTCCATTCGTTACATCACTCCACGCAGTGATATTTAAAGCACAAAGGTCATTGATGCAATTCACAGAATGTATCATTCACGAACCAAGAACATCAATGTTAAGCATCACTTTTTTGGTGAATTACTGCTTATCTTGTGAAGTTTGTCTAGGTAGACACGCGATCACAGTGGGCTAAGTTCTTGTCTAAGGCACTCGGCTGGTTGGTTCAGGTTTGTTGTGCATGCTGTTGGTTTGACACATGCACCCTCTGTGCCTGATTGATTCTGAATGCCATTACCCTCTTGCTCTATTATGTACACAGTCCTCTATGTGACTCTTGTGTTGCCTCTTGTCACGTGTGTGGTTCTTCGTCTACAGGCCAAGGGTGGTGCTGGTTTTTGGTACTCAAGTGGTGTTTACCAATACACTGTTCATTGTCCACTGGTCTCTACACGCACACATATCTATGCAAGAGAGTAAATCAACATGGCCACCATTATAACCAAGTGGCCCTATGAAGTATTGACATGTCCAAGTTCTACGACGGACTCGCAATCTCTATCCACAGACAAAGAGATTGTGCCATGGGCCAGCTTGCAGGTTGTTAAATTGTCTCTTCTACATTAATTGTTGTAGAAAAGCTCACATGGTAGCATGCCCACATACACTTTAGGATGATATGGATTGTTCTGTGGATTCTTTTAATAGTTACCAGGTGCTGATCCTGCTGGGGCCATGCTGTCGGAATTTTCCAGTAGCAGCCGCTCTTGGATTTATTCCAATGAGTTTTGGCTCAATCTTAGGTATAGCGGCTACTTCACCTCGTTCGTGGTGCGTGAGGTGAGGCTCCCTCACTGACTTTATCTGTTGCTCCACCCAACACTGACTCAAGTTCTTCTTACGTTCTAAGTGTTGGTGTATGGACTTTGGCCTATTTGATTGTCATACAGTCTTGTGTAGCGAGAGCTTCCTAGTTTGTGCCGATGGTTCTCCAACAGCTACATTACTCTTTCTGTGACACGTATGGTATATTCTAGCCGCCTAGTTCACTCATGTATGTTCTATAGAGTATGCCAGTGCTCCGAGAGACCCCACGGAGATTTTCCGCATATTTTCTCTTTCAAGTTGTGTACTCCCTATGTGCTTGAGACCCGGATACACGGTGGTTTGTACCGGTACCTCGGGAGACCTGGCACTGATTGATCGTGCATTTGCTGACCTTTTGTCAGACACATGTAGTTTGCATGTGGCCGAGACCCGGATGCCCAGTTACGTATTCGTGCGTCTCGGGAGGCCTAAACTTTCTTAGCTTGCCTAGCCGGTGATTCTAGTGTGTGATTGTAGAGTCGAGATGTGTTTGGGGCATATTGCAAATTTTCTTGTTGGTCAAACTCCGGGCACACAGCTGGCTGTTCCGGTGCCTTGGAAGAATCCCATTGTGTGGTTTAGTTTCCTATGACATGTGTATTCCCTGTTCGTGCTTCTTGGCGTGACGGGGATGACGGGGCCTGGTGTGAAAGCCACCAGGTTCTCGTACATAAGCTCTCCTTAGGGCTCATTGTATTATCTCCTTGTTAATTAATCTGCGCGTTCCAGACTTAGCCAAATTCTGTTGCTGCCATTCTTTTGCTCCCCACCAAATTCCTTGTTCTTTCTAGCATGGGCCTGTATTCCCCAGATCAAATTCAATCAAATGCACTAAGTGACCTTGCAACCAAGACCATGGCATCTCCCTCTCTCCCACGCACTCCCTCTCCCCTTCGTGTTCGTTCCCTCGCACCACTTTTACTACATATACCTTTGGTGACCCCATTCCTCAACTTCTCCTTCTCACCTATACTTACACCCCATAGGTGGTGGCAACCTTCACCTTGCGATTTTTTCGTGTGTGAGGCTCGTTCACCTTTTGGACCAAGTACGACCCGTCACTTGCAACTAACTCTTGGTTCTAAGTGCGAGCTGGCCTTCATACTATCCGTGGAGTCTCTTGCATTTACTCTCCCTCATTTGTCGGTTCTACTAGCTTATAGAGTGTGGATGGATGAAGCCTATACACATAGATGCCATGCAAGCGTATATACCCAACACATCCTACAAAACATATTATTGTGATGTGACTCTCCCCGTCTTTTTGTACAGTTTACTGTGACTAATCGACGGTGCCTATGCTCGTACAGATCCCTGATGCGGACACAGCTGGCACTAGAGCACCAACGGGTGGTGGCTCCATCCACTAGCAGCTGCCTGACAGTTGCCACAGTGTCCCGAGTGCTTGCTGGGATGCTCTATAGTTTTTCTACAGTTGCTAGAGTTTTCTCTGTGGACTGGAACTTGAGCCCATTTTGCATATTTTGCATTGTGTGTCCACCGATCAATGCTGGACGTGTGCGTGTGACCAATTGTAGCGTCCGGCTCAAGATTTTGCATCTCTAGGATCAGATGGCGTTTGGATGCCTGTACGTATAGTTACGACCAAAATAGTGGTTTTTGGCTGACTTTAGGACAAACTAACACTACCTTATGTGTCACCCGCCGTACGTCGCGGCAGGTATTTGTGCTCTGTGCTTGTCAATTATCATTTCTCTCTACATTACTAAGATATTGGAGCTTATGAGATTTTGCGTGTCTCCCTAGCCAAACCCTTACTGTTTCTTGCACTTGTAGTGTAGTGTGCTAGCTGAGTGGACAGTGTCGCCATGTCAGTAGCAGCAAGGCTGGGAAGCTTCCTAGAACTTTCTGATAGTATCAGATCAGCGAGATCTTTCTTGCTGATCTGCACTGCAGAGATGCAACATCGATAGCAGTAGTGAGATTCACCACAACAGTCGCACCCTAGGACGCGTTACAACAGACGTCGGCAGTAGGCACCCAATGTCACTAACAGCGGCATCACTGTACAAACACTAAGGCAACAGCGACAACGACAAGCTACAGTAGCCACACTGAGCGGCAGCATCAGCTCCGGGTCGTGGTACCACCCTACCTGGTTATGACCAGTGACAAAAAAGGGAGGAAGTAGCTCGCAGTTCGCAGCGGCGGCTGTGAGTAGCAGCAGCGTGTAGAGAGAGCAATAGCGAGGAGTGGCAGTGGCAATGAGCAGGAGAACCAACATCATTAGTGGTAGTAGCAACAAGCAATGGCAGCAGCAGCAAGCAACTGCAGCGGTAGTAGTAGCGCCTTGGCAGCAGCAAGAGTACTGCGGCTACTATAGTGCTAGTAGTGACAACAACAGAAGCATCATTGCACCAACGATAGCAGATACAGCTACGGAGTAGCAGCAGAAGCGGCCGTAGCAGTAACAGTCTTGCACAGTTGTACGGCTGCTCTGCTGCATAGCACTGTTGTGCAGTAGTGCTACTCAGCAGTGTTGCTACATAGCTGTGAATAATCTATGCATCTATATAGTCGCGCAAGGGGGTGACGAGGTCTCCCCCTCCTTTCCCTTCGACACGCGAAGCGTATGTGAATTCCAAAAAAACTTTGCTAGGGTAACTTTTGCTAGCGTTTTTATGCCAAATTTTTTTTGCTGGCATACTTTTGCTGATGCCATCAGCAATTGTGTTGATGTCACTATTTTGGGGTCAAAATGTTATTTTTTGTGAGCATCTCAAATCTTCGAGAAATGATGTTGGTTTCTTGTCCTTAGAACTTTCACGTTCGGACCCATACTGAGCAGCCCCATTATGTCGGTCCGTGATAGAGACAGGGCAGACACCTCTTTTTCCTCCTGGCAGACCCCTTTTTGTCCCCTCTTCGTCCTCCTCCTTGTGCGTTATGAGCCTACGGTCACACTCACTTGTGATCAACAAGCTTTGTTGGGCGTAGGATGAGATGCGCCGTCAACAACTGCATCAGACCGATGCACTGCAGAAGATTGCGGATTTACTGAGGGGTTGTTTAGGAGCCTCACAGGAGATATGAGACGGATCTGCTGGAGCTGCATCATCTTTTCGACAATTTATGCCTCCTATCCCACCACGTTCTTGCTGCCACGAGCAGCCACGGTATTCAGCTACATTCATTTTTGAAGGTGTTTCTCTCACTGGTGGTCACCCTGTACCTGGCCCACAGTATTCCGAGCCTGAGTTCGCCCTCCCCACGGAGCGGCAACCAAAGGACTTGAGACACCTCCACCTTGCTATGATAGTGCCCATGTCTTCGAGTGTTGGGTGATCATGTTTTGAGTCTGGGCCAACTATGAGGGTGTCTGGCTCTTCTACCACAACCAATACTAGACACACACCAGGTCACTCACCAGGTCCAGACAGCAATGACAACAATTTGTGGTCTTCTCTACGCCATGCTGTGAGTGACCATGGTTGATTTCCTCCCCTTCCTTGGTGAGACCGGGACCAAGAGTAGAGCAGACCCACGCCAAGACTGGGAGTTGGCATTGACAATGCTTGGTGTGGAAACCCATGCCACTAGGGCGGCTCCCCTGCGTGAGTTCCACTCCCTCCATCAGGACCCCACAGAGCACACACTTGACTACCAGAGGCACGCAACACGTCTTCATACGTGCCTTGGGACTGGTGGCGGGACACAACCGTGGATCCTTGACACCATCATGATGGGGGCGCACATGGACTACGCGAAGCTCTTCATGGGCTTTGATTGAGTGGCCCTCTTTGAGTTGTTTGCGTCACTTGAGCTACTTCCTTGGGCTCATCGCTAATTTCTCCAGATGACACTAGCACATGAGGCCGTTGTCGCTCATCAGCAGACTCCATTTGTTGCAGTATTGACCACAACTCATCTGATGCCTTTGTCCCAATTTGTAAAGGCCACCACCACCATTTCCTCCTCATCTCCTTTTTACTCGAGCGGCAAGACTCAGGAAATTACAGTGACCGCACAAGGAAACCAGGGAGAACAACACAGAAAGGTGGAGCAACAGTGTGCCAGTACCCGGCAAGTAGTAGCAGTGGATACTGTGTTTACAGCTACAATTGTGGGAATACTCACTGCTACACAGTGTGCCAGTAACCCCTGGACTGGACAAGGAATTTGCATGGCCTCCAGGTGGCACACACATAGCAGATGTCTTGCGATGATGCACGGGCACGTCACGTCGCAACTACGACAGCAACAAACACTGTCACGTCCCCAGACGTTTGTAATGATGAGGAACCCCGGGATCATGCAATCGTGGAGCTTTGCCTATAGCTGACACTACGTACTCAGGGGGGTGTGAGTGTGTTTTCACATCTGGTTGGTCCACCAACAACTTGTCCTACCGTGTTCGTTGCCTATGATGATGTTTTTTGGGGATCTGAGTCCGCTTGTGATGACGGTGGACCTGACAAGGCTGACTGGCTTGACGAGTCATAGGTTCATGCTCTTTGGTGTTTTTCTTCCTATGTTGAGCGTCCAGTAGAGGCAGAGTGCTCCGTGGCCTGTTGTTCTGTGTCGACCACATGTCGTGAGGCGAGTGGCACTTGGATTATTGACTCCGGGACCGTCCACCACATGTCCTGTTGTCGTAGAGACTTCATGGTGCTCGGTCCCGTTACGTCAATTCGTAATGGGACCGAGCACAGAGTCTCATGATTCATTACCCATCTAAGGTGTTGGGTTGGTGTGCTTTGATGGTCAGTCTGGCCCCTAATACATTTTTTATGTTCTTTTTGTCCTTGCTCTTGAGCTCAGCCTGCTCTTTGCTCGTGCTTGCACCATGATGGGTCTCTCTCTTTGAGCATTCTGCTAACACAGTGACTGCTCTCCATTCTTGTGCCATTGTTATTTGTGCCTCAGTTGTTGAAGACCTATATCATGTGTCTCGTTCTACTTCCTCTGCCTCCTCTCCTCCCTCTACATCTGATCGTGTGTTTATTACTGGTATTCTCTCTCTAAAATATTAGTGTTTTCTACATCACCGCCTTTGTCATGTAAGTTTAGACACTGTGTCCAAGCTCATTCAGACTTAGCCAATCCTTAATCTTGAGGCGGCTTCCTTTGAGAAGCCTCCGAAGACCCACTGTCTCTTCTGCGCTCAGGGTAAGATGCATCACTACACTTATTTTGACTCGACCTCCCAGGCACTGCGTCTGCTCGAGTTGGTCCCCTGACTGTTGAGTCTCTCTCAGATCAAGGGTGATATTTCCTCACCCTGACTGATGAATTTACCCGGATGAGGTCGGTCTACAGCCTCCGCCACAAGAGCGATGCCCTGGTAGTTTGCTTGTGGCTAGTGATGGCTGAGCATTAGTCTCGTGAGACCTTCCACATGTTCTGCTCGGATCATGGTGGTGAGTTCTTAGGCGAGATGGACACCTTCTTGCTGGGTGCGTTGTTTTTCACCAGCACTCTATCCCTACCACACCACAGCAGAATGACGTGTCTGAGAACAGGAACCACACCATGGAGGATGTGGTCCGCACCATGCGGTCTGAGTGTGGTCTTCCAAAGTCCATTGCCTTTTAGGGATTTTCCTACATGACGCGGGTCTAGAACCGCATACTACATAGTCCTCTTCTGGACCATGTCATGCCGTACGAGTTGTGGCTTGGCCATCGCGCCGACCTATGTCCTGCTTGTGTTTGGGAATTTCTAGCCTGCATCTGGCACACCAAGGACCAGTAGGGGTTGAAGGTCTCACTTGGGATCGCATATATGCCTTCCTCGACATTTTCCCACGGTCAACGGACTGGCATTTTTTTAGCCCCGCTTGTCACCGCTTCATCGAGTCTCACGATGCTCTCTTGTTTGAGGGTCTTACCTACTACGACCTACACAATATTTTGTCGTTTGTCACTCATCACGATTGGGAGTTGCACAAGATGGATGTAAGTAACGCGTTCCTCAATGGTACGTTAGAGGAGATCTACATGGTCCACCCAACTGGTTTCAAGGTTGGTGACAAGGTCTGGTGTTTGCGTAAGGCCTTGTACGGATTGAAACACTTGCCAGGGTGTTAGAACTAAGAGATCACTGGCACACTGACACATGTCGGTTACGTGTAGAGTGACGCCAACCATTTCCTCTTTCTCAGACGAACAATTGAGCGTTTCACCGCCATCATGGTCTACGTGGATGACCTCCTAATCGCGTCTCCTTCTATGGAGGCCATGAAGGAGGCCATGGTAGTCCTTCATGCTACCTATAGGATGAAGGACCTTGGTCCCGCAGTTGCGTTTCTCGGGATGGAGATCGTACATGATCGTTAGCGGTAGACACTCTTGATGCATCAGGCACGTTACGTCTGCGTTGTGTAGGAGCAGTTTGCTGACCTCCTTGGTGTAGTTCCCACAACTCCCACTCGTATCACACCTGACGGGTAGGATGCTCTCAAGGTGGATGATCCGGCACAACCGGGAGAGATAGTGGACGTGACCGTGTACTTACACCTTATTGGCTCTTTGATGTACTTGGCCACTACAATACGACCCGCCGTTGCCTTTACCATCAACTTCTTTGCACATGTCTCACATTGTCCTCGGCCGAGAGCCCCAGGACATTGTGATGCGGACGTGGCTATACGAGTGGTACAGTACGTGGTCTTCAAACCGTACTTCCAACTCTGTTTTTGACGTCAGTTAATGGTGGTAGTCGATGGTTACATTGATAGTGATTGGGCGTGGAGCCTTGATGGGTGCAGTCGGACAGGCAACGAGTTCATGCTGGGTGGCACCATTGTTTTGTGGCATAAAGGCAAGAAGGAAGGTATCGAACATAGCTCATTAGAGGCAGAGTATGTTATGCTAGAGGCTAGGGCTGCTAAGGTGGTGTGGCTCCAGCATCTGTTTTCTTAGTTGCATCAGTCTGTGTCTTGCATTTTCTGCGCTTTGACAACTAGAGTGCTCTTACTATTGCAGAAAAATCCAGTGCATTTCATGCATGCACGAAACACATTGCTCTTCAGGATCACTTTGTGCGTGATCTTGTGGAGGGACAGGTGATGTCCATCATCTGGGTCGGTACAGACATGCAGCGGGCTGACTTCCTGACCAAGGCATTGGCGTGCAGAAAAGGTCATGGTGGCCATTCATTATGTTGGGCTTTGCCCCTTACCTGAAAGTGGCAGAGAGTGGGGTGTGCGATTATGGACTGTTGAGCATCTCGTTGTGCACATGTGTCAGTTCTGCCCGTGTATTGACATGCGTATGATCGGGTCATGGGAGAGTGTTGTGATGTGTGTCGTCCCCGTCTGGTTATACATCTCACTGTGACCACTCGGCCGTGTCCATGCTCGTGCAGATTCTGGATGCGGACCCAGCTGGCGCCGGAGCACCAACGGGTGGTGGATCCACCCACTAACAGCTGCCAGACAGCTTCCACGGCGTCCTGGGTGCTTGGTGGGGTGCTTTGCAATTTTTCTACAGTTGGTAAATGTTTCTCAATGGACTGGGTCTTGATCCTGATTTGCATGTTTTGCATTGTGTGTCCATTGATTGATGTTGGACCTGTGCATATGACCAACTGTAGTGTCCGAGGTGAGATTTTGCATCTCTAGGTTCAGACGGTGTTGCGTTTGGATGCCTGTGCGCAAACATACGGTCAAAATAGTGGTTTTGGATCGACTTTAGGAGAAACTCACACTACCATGTGCGTCACCCACCATGCGCCGCGGCAAGTAGTTATGCTTTGCTTGTCAGTTGAAATTTCTCTCTGCATTACTAAGCTATTGGAGCTTATGAGACTTTGCACGTCTCCCTAGCCAAACCCTTGTTGTTTCTTATAATGCTCTTATATCGAGATCGAGACTGGTCTCAATCTTGCTCGTCTCGAAAAAGTCTCATCTCGTTGTCTTGTACCGCACGTTATCCAGCAATCTCGGTTGTCTCAAGCAAGATGAGACGAGACCAAGACAACCGGGCCGCCACCTCGGTACGGTACAAGATTCTTGTACAGTACCGAGGTTTGACAGGTTGCCCGTCAGCTGCGTGGTGTGGCTCACGCTACTCCGCAACGATAGCAGGGACGATGTGAACGTGGGCGAACATCTGCCGCCGGCACTGCGTGTGCAGCCGGGCCCACCCGCGCAGGGCCCGTGGATTACTCAGGGATGTGTATGTCTGAGGTGTTGGTTTATAAGAAAATAACGGTTCCAGACTATCAAACCGAAAATTCTGAATATGACACTACATTCCTCTCAGCTGATGATGCTCGGCCGTACGGCACTGGCAAGTTTCTAACGCAAATGCATCAAACTCCGGAAGCTTCTCAACGTCACTTTGGCACGTGTTTGACTATTCTGCATGGTTTTCATGTCTTTCTCACCATAGTTTGCGTGACAAACAGAATCACAGTGAGAATGAGTTCAAACTAGCCTCAAGCAATCTGATGATTTTGTAATGAAGGTGTTGAAATTATTTGCGCATCGTGGACCACGTTTCCCTCACATGAGTCTGACACGATCCTGCCACAGGACTGAAAAACACATTGAAAAGATTCATGAGTTTTATTGACTGGTACCTGCGAACATGGAAAGTGGAGGTTTTCTTTTCCGTTGGATGTTCTAACGAAGAGGTTTCACGCAATTTCAACCGCAGTAGGCAGACGGGACCCTATAACGACGGTAGAGAAAGAACTGAGTACAAGGGCACTTCGAATTTTGCGGCGGTGGCACGCTGCCGCACGGCCGGGATGTCCGTTTGAAGTTGGGTCTCAGTGCCGCGCATTCCATGTGTGTGAGGAGTACTAACGGAAGCAGTGCTCTGTCACGTAATGCACCATCCAGTCTCCTCTTCGCGCTTACTACTGCTACAATGGCTGACTGCTCGTCGTCCGCACCTCACAGCATCATTGGTCTAGCCCTCCTGAGGGTGGGTGATGTCGCACGTCCTCAGCAACATGTGGCAGCCCTGTCTCTGACTCAGCAGTATGCGACAAGCGCAGCAGTTTCAACAGCAGCTCGAAGCGCGGAAGGTCCAAGCGCAACAGCTCCAAGCACAGCAGCTCCAAGCGCAGCAGCTCCAAGCACAGCAGCTCCAACTTCAGCAGCCCAAAGTGCAGCAGCTCCTAGCGTAGCAGTTCTAACCACAACCGGTCCAAACACTGCGGCTCCTAGTGCTGCGGCTCCAAGTGCCGCGGCTCGAAGCGCCGCGGCTTGAAGTGCGTGTGAAACATTAGCTATGCCGAAAGCATGCATAGCGGCTGCCAAGAAAACTGCACTCCCTTTCTTCAGTTTGTCAGGCAGTGGCACTTCTGCCTTTTACGACCCTTGCGATGAAGCTATCAGCACAAAGAACTTCAACGGTGCGCCGGAAACCGAGGTGCTTACAAGTGTCTTCCCCGCTGAACTGGAGCCCGTCGACGTTACAGACTCGGGTCCTCTGTCTGCTGCTGGCGTTGCTCCTGCCCTGAGGGAAGGTGCGTTTTCATCTTTTGAATGCATCAATCTGTGATAGTATCAATTTCTCAAAGCAACAAACCCTGAATGCAAAAACTTCTGATTGGTGCACGGCGTTGATATGAACGAGGAGATGTTGCGCTCTCATCTAAGGCCCCCCCCCCCCCCCCCCCCCCC
>SZWC01016282.1:28564-42308 GCA_023375785.1 Penium margaritaceum
CATCTAAGGCCCCCCCCCCCCCTCCCGCGCGCTCTCTCCTTGCAGGTCAGAGCACCATGCCGCCTTGTACAACCTCGGTTGTTCATGGTTCTGAAGGTGCCCTTGGCCGTCCCGAGGTGCTGCTTGCCAATGATGCTATGACAACGAGGGCGTGTCCACAACACACATCTACATTGAACAAGGGTGGTGCTTCTGCCAGCGGTCAGGTTGCATCCGAGGATGACGATGGAAGTGATTACAATAACTCCTCTGAAGTGGAAGACGAAGACGAGGATGAGGATGAGGGTGGGGACAAGGAGGAGGAAGATGACGAGGAGGAGGATGAGGACGACAAGAACGAAGAAGAAGAGGATGAGGAAGATAGGGAAAAGGGCCGTAAGAAGGGCAAGGTGGCAGCTGTAGAGGGACAGGGGATGGAAATCAGCACACAAAAGAGGAAGAAGAAGAGCCTTCCATCATCCCGGGTGACATGTCTGGCTCCTGTGGTAGGTGACACTGCCAACGCACTCAGCGTGCTGCCACCAAAGGGGCGGCGCGCGACAAAGTCGAAAAATCTGCGTCCAAGCAGCCTTCCTCACCGGGCAAGAAGTATCACTATGACGTGTGGGATGAATGCTTCCCCAATAAGGCCCTGGTGCAGAGCGTGCAAAGAAGGAAGAAGAGGAGCAGCGTGTCTGTGAACAAAGCCAGAACATCGCCCTGCTCATGAAGCTTGGAGTCGGGGGTAAGTTTGAGGCAGCCTCAGTTCTCAATGCATCAACTTCTCATTGCACCAAGTTCTGAATGCATCTAATTTTGATTGTATCAAGTTTTCATTGCATTAACTTCTGAATGCGTGCACTTCTGAATGCATTTTTATGGATGCATCAATTTCCTAATGCTTCAATTTCTGAATGTATCACGTTGTAAATGTACGAAGTTCTGAATGTAGCAAATTCTCATTCAATCAATTTCTGAATGTATGAGGTTCTGAATGTATGAGGTTCTGAATGTACGAGGTTCTGAATCTATGAGGTTTTGTGAGTTGCAGGTACACCCAAAAGGAGCTCATCAATGACATCATCATGATGTTCACTGATGACAGCGTCCCTTCCACTTTGGTGCAAGGGGAGGGCTTTTGTCGTATCTGTGAAGGGGGCACTGGACTTCAGCCACCATGAAGGCAGACCCTCTCAACCTCCATTGTCTCCCGTGCCGCTGAAGGCCTCAACATCATGAAGGGGTACATCCAGTCACAACCAGGGAAGTTCGGATTAACATGTGACAAGTGGCAGGGGGAAAACCTCGAGCACTACCTTGGCGTCACGTGCCACTGGCTCAATGAGCAGCTGAAGATGGATTTGCAGGTTCTGGACCTGCACCCCATGGACAGCCGCCAGACTGGAGAGGTGATAGTCGAAGCAGTCATAGCTAGCATCTGGGAAAAATGGGGACTTGGAGGTCATGTGGCTGGCATAACTGTCAACAATGTGTCAGCCAATGTGGCCGCCATGCACATCCTTGCAACGAAGAAGGCAGGAAAATTTGACCTGTCCATGATGATGAGGTGAGCATGTCATTTCATCAATCTGTGCATGAAGGATTTCATCAACACATCAGGTAAGAATTGCATCAGGTTATGCTTGCATGATGTTCTGATTTCATGAGGTCCTGAATTTATGCAGTCCTCATTGCACCATGTTCTGATTGCACCATGTTCTGAAGGCACCATGTTCTGATTGCACCATGTTCTGATTGCACCATGTTCTGATTGCACCATGCAATGATAGCACAATGTTCTGATTGCATCATGTTTTCTGGTGGCATCATGTCGGACTGCGTCAGGTATGAAAGGGGTTGTGGAACTCGTGCGTGCACTGGTCAATCATGCCAGCCACAACGACCTGAGGAGGCAGCAGTGGAGATCGTAGGATGGTGCGAACAAGTTTTGACTGGTCGAAGTGTTGGAAATGAGGCAAGAACCAGCCTCACTGATCTCACCTCCTGGAAAATCCGAGTCTCGGAATTAGGCTTCAATTCTTATAAAGAACCAACTTGACCAAATGGCTCTTTGGTCACCCTACCGTTTAACCAACAGTCAATCATCCCTCTAATAACGTGACATGTGTCACCCGTGTCCAACTAGCAGAAACAAGCCGTTGTCCGTACTGCTTTTGTCCTATTCTGTTTGTATATATCAAGGATGTTCATTCCCTTGCAACTTAACCCAGAACAGTATTTTCATCCTGTTGGCCTTTGGTTCCGCGGCTTCGCCACCGTGTTTTCACTCTCCTTGCTCATAACTCATTCTTCCATTGCCATCCACCTCAGCCCTCTGTCTCGCACCTCTTTGCTTCCGTCACTCTCACTCCTTCGCTCAGCTCTCCTCAGAGCAACACTTGTCCCATCTAACCAGGACACTCTGCTCCTTCTCTCGCTCTCCAATCATCTGTCTACCTCACCATTGTACCTTAAGCTGCAACTCCTCTTTCCAGGCTTCTGAGTTTAACTCGGTGCATTGTCCCAGCGCTCCTTGCTACCGTCATCAATCTCCTATGATTCCGCAAGCATCATTGCTTGTGACCACTTCGTCCATCACTCGCTCAGCTTCCTCCATTTATCAGACATGGTATCAGAGCATCAGGTACACCACCTGGTTCTTCCTGACCACGTCATTGCTTCATCGCCCCAATCACCATTCTGTCAGAGTCTATCACCGCTGCCGCTCTGCACCCCTTAGCTTCATCAGCAGCTGACATTAGTAGCATTGCTTCAACCGCTTCCCAAGCTGTGGTGGCTTCTCGCTACCGTGACCAAGTCTTGCGTCCATCCTATGCCTGTGGAAATGTCCGGTGACTCTCTGCTGTCAACAGCTGCAAGTAGCCTTTGATCCATCTTCTTCTGCCAACTCCCTTGAAGCTTCCTGTCACCCTGCCATCCTTCTCTCTTCGTCTGTATCTGCTCAACACTGACCCCTTCAACCCCTTCACTAACCCCTTTAACCTGCTTCCTACAGCGCTACTCTTGGCGACTTCAGTGACTGTAGTACGGTCACCTCTTCGTCACCACATTCACCCTCCACATCTCCTTCTTGCTCTCGTGCCCCTCCATCTGTCGCAGCCTTCTCCTTCATCACCATCAACTTCATCAAACATCATCATCACGATCCGTTGCCTTCTCATCCTGCGCTCTCTCGTATCATCTCCTCGACCCGCCCTCTCGCGCCGTCCTTTTCTGTCCTCAGCAATAGCAGAGCTCCGCTTGTTGTCAGTACATTGGACACCACCAGTCCTCCTGCTCATCGGTCTCAAGCCAACTGGGGAATAAGCCATCACTCTCTTGACAACCGCAGACACCTTTGCTTCTCTTGAACCGCTCTTGCTGTAGCAGTACTCCTCTCGAAGTCAGGACATCGGACACCACCAATATTTCTACCTGTCGGTCTCGGGCCAACTCGGGGCACAAGCTGTCACTCTTCTGACATCAGAGGACTCTACTACATCATCAACATCTGCCAAGCCAACTTCTTCTTCTCTTTCATTTTGCGTTAATCAGCCTCTTACGCCTCAGCGTTTTCCCTTCACACCATCATCAACTCTCTCCTTAGTATTACTGAGGAGAGAGTTGATGATCCTCAGCCTCATCCATCTCACCATCGTCATCATCAGATTCATCCTCATCATTCTTTCAGCATTCAATAGCGCACGTGGTTTTGCCCCTGCGCCCACTTCATCAGCATCAATTTGCCACTTCCTCATCATCATCAGCTCGGCACAAAGATCCGCACAGTTGAACCGCCAATCTAGCTGCAATTTGCGGCCATGCCGATTCCCCTTCGCAGCGCAGGCGATTCGCCCCTGTGCCCAGTTCTCATCATCAGTCATCAATCTCCACTCCAGCATCAGCATCATCAACATCTGTGGCCAACATCAGGACCTGCACAAACCAGCTGCCAATCTCGAAATGGTCTACACCCAAACTTTTATGTAACGCACCAGGTCCGAGCTCTCCCTTACATCATCACAGACAAGGTATTCCACTGCATCATCCAGTCGTATCGATACTCCCTCTGGAGATTCATTCGTGACATTGGGATACAATGTATAAGAGAGAGGCCCAGACCACCTAATGATCCAGCGCCTCATGCTGTCTCACCGCTGGGATTGGTACCCTCTGAAATCCCAGCCTCTGCTCCCAGATTTCGTCGGCTTCCAAGACCTCCTCCTCTGAGAAGAAGACCAAAAGATGTTCCTCCAGTTGTCTCCTCGAATGACGAGTCTCCAAGTGAATCAACTAGCTTCCCGATGATTCTGGTTCAGAGGGAGTGTTGGACATGAGCGAGAACCATCCTCGCTGATCTCACCTCTCAGAAAATCCAAGTCTCGGAATAAGGGTTCAAGTCTTATGAAGAACCAACTTGATCAAACGGATCTTCGGTCACCCTACCGGTTATCCGACAGTCAAGCATCCCTCTAATCTTGTGACATATTTCACCAGCGTCCGGCTAGCGGAAAGAAGTCATTGTCCTTATTGTTTTTGTCCTGTTCTATTTGGATATATCGAGGATGTTAATTCCCTTGCAACTTAACCCAGAACATTCTTTTCATCCTGTTTGCCTTTGTTTCCTCGGCTTCGCTGCCGTGTCTTCGCTCTCCTTGCTCATCGCTCATGCTTCCATCGCCATCCACTCTCAGCCCTCAGTCTCACATCTCTTCACTTCCGTTACTCTCACTCCTTCGCTCAGCTCTCCTCAGAGCAACACTTGTCCCATCTAACCAGGACACTCTGCTCCTTCTCTTGCTCTCCAATCATGTGTCTACCTCACCGCTCTACCTTAAGCTGCAACTCCTCTTTCTGGGCTTTTGTGTTTAACTTACTGCATTGTCCCAACGCTCCTTGCTACCGTCATTAATCTCCTATGACCCTGCAAGCCTCATTGCTTCTGACCGCTTCATCCATCACTCTCTCAGCTTCCTCCATTTATCTAACACGAAGATGTGTCAAAAACCGGGAAGCAGTTCCAACGTGGTCTGACGGGTCTTCTGTGATCACGGCTTGTTTTGTGCGGGTGGTTCTGATTCTAAGCGTGAGCTTTCTGGTCGCCTCACGCTATGTTTCTGGTAGTGAAAGACAGTTGCGAGACAGTCACTTTTGCAAAGGGAAGAATGCGATTTTGCATTAGTTTTTGAACAAGGACATGTTTTGAACATTTGCAAAGCTAGTCATGAGCTCTCCAACGCACTAAACCATACACAATTCGGATCACCATAGCTCCCGCTACGTCAGCCAAAGTGCAGCATCCCAAACCAGCCACTCAGTTGGCGGCGCGCACCACGTTGTCCGCCGAGGCACCCTCACACATCAAGGACCCATCAAAACGCCATTCCGGAGACGAAGATGTCCCTACGTGTAGCACCGGTACCCCTCACGCCTTTAGAGTCTGTTTCGATGAGTTAATCATCGTGCTTGGTGATGGGGATTGATGTGTTTCGAAACCTGTTCGCGGACGTTCAGTCAGAATTTTGACCAAGTCCCCGAGTAACAAACTGTACGACTGAGTTTTGGACTCCGAGCCAGAACTTTGGCTAAGTCCCTCAGTAACAAAACTGCACTCCTGAAATCCGGCGGATAATCCACCGGACGCCTTGGCAGTCCTTCTGGAGCAAAATCCCCAGATGACATTTTGTTACTCATTCCGGTCAAACATTCACCAGCAGTTGAACCGCAGCCAACTCCCAGAGTCACCGCAACACCCCAACTTTGGAAGCCCATATCTCCCTTGTTACTAGTCCGATTCCGGTGAAACAACTCCCATCGGATTCAGCAACTTGTCAAATTTGGGGGACAATCCTCCATTTTAGGATCCAAGCAATCCTTGATTCGCCAGATCCAACGAAAAAACTTCCTCTCTCTCTGGCGGCTCGTCAGCGCCTCCCGGCGCCGCAATAGGCATCCAGAGGGGAAAATCTTCAACAATTCTCCCCCTTGCACCTGACATTCCCGCTGCTCTTTCTTGCTCTCACTAATCTTCTGCTACACCCTCCAGCCCATCATAACTGGTCATCCCAAGCCCGGCCACACTCAATGCGTGCCGGTCCACGGGTTGCGCTTTGGTCAAGCAATCAACAAGTATGTTGTGCGTGCTGGAGTGATGCAGCACCACCTGCCCCTTTTCAACCATGTCTCGTGTGTAGTGACAACGCACGTCGATGTGCTTCATCCTCCTGTGCTGCGTCGGGTTGTTGGTCAGCGAGATTGAGCCGGTGGCGTCCTCTCGTACCACCGTAGGATCCTGCTGCGGCACACCCAACTCCCCCAGTAACCTATGGAGCCAGACCGCCTCCCTGATTGCCTCGGCCAGCGCGATGTACTCTACTTCCACTGTGGAGGTGGTGACGCAGTCTTGCTTCCTGCTGCACCACGAGACCGCTGCACCAGCAAGGAAGAACACGTAGCTGGATGTGGACTTCCGCTTGTCCACATCGCTAGCGTAGTCTGCGTCAGTATAGCAGACCTGACGCAAAGGGTCCGCCCGCCCCTTTCCGTCGAACCTCAGGCTCGCGTGCCGCGTCGCTTGTAGGTAGCGGAGGATGCGCTTGACTGCCTGCCAGTGTAGTGGCCTTGGATCGGCCACGTACCTGCTCACTTGGCCCACCGCGTAGGCCAGGTCTGGTCGAGTCGCCACCATGGCATACATGAGGCTACCCACCGCCAATTGGTAGGGCACCCTTGCCATATCCTCCCGCTCTTCTTTTGTTTGCGGCGCCATTGCCACACTCAGTTCACAGGTCGTGGAGACCGGACTGCCAACTGCCAACCAGTTGGCAGTCCGGTCTCCACGACCTGGAAACTGAGTGTGGCAATGGCGTCGCAAACAAAAGTGCTGAAGCGGTATGGCATGGAATACCGCTTCAGCACCTCGGCCATGTATTTGGCTTGCCCAAGCTCAAGCGTACGCGCCCTCCGGTTCTGCGTGATGCTCACCCTGAGGTAGTACTCCAGCTCCCCCATGTCCGATATCTGGAATCTGCTACCCAGCTGCTCTTTCAGCCGTTGTAGGCTCGGCACATCCATCGAGCATAAAACAAGGTTGTTAACGTAGAGTGTAACGATCTGATGGAGTTGCTTGTCGTGCCGCACGTGCACGCTGTAATCCGTCTCACAGCGCTTGAATCAAAGTTGTACCATGAAGCTGTCCATCTGTTGGTACCAGCATCTGGGTGATTATTTTAGCCCGTACAAGGACTTCCGCAACTTACACACCTTGCCCTCCGGCGCCTCCACCCTCTTCGGCACCTCCATGTAGATCTCTTTATCTATGATGCTGTTGAGGAAGGCCGTCTTTACGTCCATATGGTGGAGCTCCATGTCCTTCGTGGTCGCCACCGCAAAGATTGCCCGGATGCTTGTGAATTTGGCGACGGGAGTGAACGTGTCATCGTAGTGCTCGCCCTTACGATGTGCGTATCCGTTTGCCACTAGCCGCGCCTTGTATTTGTCAACCACACCTTCCTTTGTGAAGTTGGTCTTAAAGACACACTTTGAGCCGATGACCTTGGCATCTTCCGGCCTGTCAACCAGCTCCCACGTGGCGTTTTCCCTGATGGACGCCAGCTCCGATTTGATGGCTGCGTCCTATTGATCCCCTTCGGACCGTGCAAGCGCCTCTTGCATGGTAGGCGACTCTCTTGATGCAGCCAGCATACACTGCGTCATGCCGATCCATTGACCGGTGCTTGCGTCGAAGTGCTTCCCCGCTTTTCGCTGCCTCCTGCTGCGGCACGGTAGTTTTGTCAGAAGAATGCAGTGAGCAGAGACGGCAATAGCAGAAGCAAGTAGAAGTAACGGGACATGCAAAGGCATCTTAGCGGAATGGCGAGAGCAGACATGTGTGAGCAGTTCCGAGGAGTTAGTTGCATAGCTTGNCCCCTTCGGACCGTGCAAGCGCCTCTTGCACGGTAGGCGACTCTCTTGATGCAGCCAGCATACACTGCGTCATGCCGATCCATTGACCGGTGCTTGCGTCGAAGTGCTTCCCCGCTTTTCGCTGCCTCCTGCTGCGGCACGGTAGTTTTGTCAGAAGAATGCAGTGAGCAGAGACGGCAATAGCAGAAGCAAGTAGAAGTAACGGGACATGCAAAGGCATCTTAGCGGAATGGCGAGAGCAGACATGTGTGAGCAGTTCCGAGGAGTTAGTTGCATAGCTTGACGAGAGACGAGGCACAGAGAAAGTGGGGTAGACAGGAGCCACTGAGAGAAAGCGAGAGAAAAGCGGGTGATGAGTCGATGCATGCTGAGTGAAGGATCAAGGTTGATGGGACGAAGAGCTTGTAATCTGGGAATGGTTGGCAAAGGCGGAGTGAGCGAGGAGCAAGCAGAGCGAGGACACGGCAGCGAAGCCACAAAACCAAAGGGGAACAGGATGGAAAGAACAATTCAGGTTCATTCATGGAGGGAATTAACATCCTCCGTATATACGACACAACAGGACAAAGATAGTCACCAACGGCTTCTTTCCGCTAGCCGTACGCGTAGTGATTAAATTGCATTATTTGGGGTGGTTCGACTCTGGTGAAACGGTCATGACCGACCGACCATTTGCCGAGGGGGGTTCGGAAGATCTGAACCTGCATCGAGAGCTCAGATTATCCGAGGGGTGTTGAAGAGGACCTTGTCGGAGTCATTTCTTTTCTTGACAGCCCCCCTGAGTCCGACAAGGTGCAAGGACCTGAATGCCTTATAGGACAACAGTGTCCAGGTGGCGTTGTCTCATGGGAGGAGTGACCACTTGATGGAGGGATCTGACGATCTCGTTGCAGAGGTTTGGGTTCCACGCTGCTGCCACCAGAGTGTGCCACATGGCTGCAACAGGTGAAACTTTGTTGATAATTCTGTGTTAGAAAGGATGGGTGGTGCGACAAAGGCATCTCTTGATGTCTCAAAGGGTTGTTGTGTATGCCCTTGGAGGACATCCGGGATTGTCATAAAATCTTTCTAAAAAGAGGGAGAGTTGATACCCGTGAAGAGATTATTTCTTCGTCTTGACTTGTAAGCCACCATACCAGTCGTGGATATTTTCTCCGAACTGATCGAGTTCTGGGATGTGCTTCCAGTCGAGGGCGTGTCCAGCCATGCTGATAGTCTTGAGAGTGTGTGGCAGCTTGTGGATGATTTTGTCAACTTCACTCCAACAGTTCCTGACCTGTTGGTGTTAGTAGGGGTAGTGGTAGTAGAGGATGGAGTTGGATGTTGTAGACAGAAGGAATGACCAGAGGCCTAGGAGTGGGCACCTGAGTGTGGAGATGGGGGCAGAGAGGAGGAATGGTGCATTGTGATGGTAGGGAAGTAGTATGTGGCAAGAGGTAGGAGAGAGCTTGAAATGCCACAAGAGATCAGTTGCTATTGTGGGTGCAGACCATTACGAAGGGTGCTGTTGGTTCTTCTGCTGATGCGGAAGACGATGTTGAAAGCTGCTGATAGATGCCAATGGAGTGGGCACAGGGGCGAAACCATGTGTGCCTTGAAATAGGGGAATAGGATGCGGTCAAGGGAAAGGCAAAACACCAAAACACCGCGAGAAATGTGCTGCCGGTGAGGGTGTAGGATGCTACGAAGCGGGCAGCTAGCGCGTGCAGATCCTTGTGACACCAGATGCGGAAGATTGCGGATGACAAAGAGGGGAAGGATGATGACGGAATCTGGGAGCAGGGGCAAGCCGCATGTGCTGAGGAAGTTTCAGCGTGGGCGCAGGTCATCGCGCAACGGGTGATGCGACCTGTCGGATCCTTGTACCGAGCGGGGAACGATACTGGAGGCAGAGAAATGGTTGATGACGGAGTGGGCGCAGGGGCGAAACCACGTGCGCTTCTGTAGAGGAGTAGAATGCGACAAGGAAAAGGCAAATGTCAATGCGCCGCAAGAAATCTACTTGCGACATGGGTGCAGACTGTTGGGAAGTGGACAGCTAGCTCGTGTAGATGCTTGTGCTGATGACAGATGCTGATGATGGCTGATGAGGAGGCGGAGCAGGATGATAATGGAATCTGGGCGCAGGGGCGAGCCGCGTGCGCTGAGGAAGTTTTGGCGTGGGCGCATGTCGTCGCGCAACGGGCAATGCGACTGGGCGGATCCTTGTGCCGAGCGGAGAATGATGCTCGAGGCGGAGGAACAATTGATAACGGAGTGGACGCAGGGGTGAACCACGTGCACTACAAAGTGATACTGATGGAATGAGGATGTCGTTGAAGCTGATGCAGAAGCGGTTTGAAGGAGGCAGAGGGAGCTGAAATGGCTAATACTGGAGGATGATGAGGTTAGTGGCGACAATGAGAATGCTGATTTGTTGATGATGATGACTCGCCGAGGAAGAAGGAAGAGATTGATAAAGGAGCAGCGACAGGCGGCGTATTTTGGAGTAGTGGAGTAAGTGGCAGTGGGCGCAGGTGAGGCAACCGGTTGCTCTGATTTCAAGAGAGTGACGACTTGTTCCCCAATTGGCCCGATGCATGAGCAGGAAGACTGGTGGTGTCCGATGTCTTGACAGTAAGCGGATGTTGGTTGCGAGAGATGAGCAGAGGTCTCCATCTGTGCCTGTCAAGAGAGTGACGGCTTGTTTCCCAGTTGGCTCGAAACAAAAGCAGGAAGACTGGTGGTATCCGATATCCTGACTGCGGTTGGCAACCTGCTGCTGGTGGTGACGCGAGGGGGCGGTGTAGGAATACGGCTCGGGAGGCTGAAGGCAATGAGGCTGATGTAGGTGAGACAGATGGAGCAGATAGAGCAGATGGGGCAGATGAGGAAGACAAAGGCATTTACAGCGGCTGAATGACAAGAGGAAGTACGGCAGGAAGCTTCTAGGAAGGTGCTGACAGGCGGCGGCTCGAGAGCTACTTGCGGCTATTGTTGACGACAAGTCACCAATTGTTGACAACAGGCACGGAGTGGGTGCAGGCCTTGATCAGGATGATGAGACGTCTTTTCCGTGTGAGGAGAAATCCAAGCATTGCTGCTGATGTCAGCTGCTGGCGAAGCTGAGCGGTGCGATACGGCGGCGGCGGCGGCAGAGGAATGTTGGACAAAGGAATGGAGCGATTGTGGCAGTGAAGTGATGACTGGGTCACGCGGCACCAGGTGATGTTGCCTGCCGCTCTGATACCATGTCAGAAGAATGTAGTGAGCGGAGAAAGTAATAGCAAAAGCAGGTAGAAGCAACGGGACATGCAAAGGTACGTTAGCGGAATGGCGAGAGCAGACAGGTGTGAGCAGTCTCGAGGAGTTAGTTTCAGAGCTTGACGAGAGGCAAGGTATGGAGAAAGTGAGGTAGATAGGAGCCACTGAGAGAAAGCGAGAGCGAAGCGGGTGATGAGTCGATGCGTGCTGAGCGAAGGATCAAGGTTGATGGGATGAAGAGCTTGTGAGTTTGGAATGGTTGGCGAAGGCGGAGTGAGAAAGGAGCGAGCAGAGCGAGGACATAGCGGTGAAGCCGCGGAACGAAAGGGGAACAAGATGGAAAGAACTATTCAGGTCAATTCATGGAGGGAATGAACATCCTCTCTATATACAACAGAACAAGGAAAAGATAGTCACCAACGGCTTCTTTCCACTAGCCGTATGCGTAGCGATGTAATCGCATTATTTGGGGCGGTTCGGCTCTGGTGAAACGGTTGTGACTGACTGACCGTTTGGTGAGGAAGGTTTGGAAGATCTGAACCTACATGGATAGCTCGGATTTTCCGAGGGGTGTTGAAGAGGACCTTGTCGGAGTCATTTCTTATCCTGACACTTTTGGTGGCGCATCGTTGCTCTGCTGCGATCCCTCTCACTCAGCACACTTTGGTGAATCATCGAAAGGACGGCTCCCCAAGGATCTTTCTCGCTCTGGCGAAACATCGGCCAAACAACCGGCACATCCAGTGGATTTTCCACCGACGCCTGATGCACACTCTGACGGGAATGCGCGCCTTGGAACCCTCGGTGCCTCATCTGCCAGATCCTTTCAGTCGATCTCCTCATCAGCTTGATCATCATTGGAGTCCTCTGCATTGGCTGCCACCGCTGGTGCACCTTCGCCCTTCGATGCCGCATTCTCAACTTTGGCGTCCGTCGGCTCCTTCTTGTAGTCAAGGAGCTGGAACCACCCCCTCGTCTTTGGGGAGTCCACCACGCCCACGTCGTTGCTGCTGATGTAGCTTCGCTGCACGACGAAGTCGACGTCTTGGCTGCGGATCACCTCCTCCTTGTCCATGTCGTAGAGCCGGTATGCCTTATGCACGCTCTCATAGCCAAGGAAGAGATAGGACATTGCCCGCGGCTCTAGCTTGCTATCGCGCCTCTGCGCAACCTGCACCAATTTGTGCGCCTTGCACCCGAACACTTTCAGGTGTGCCACACTTGGCTTGCGCCCGCTCCAAACCTCTTGTGGCATCTTCCAGCTGATCTTCCCCTTCAGCAGCGCTGTAGGAGTGAGGTTGATGGTGTACCTAGACGTACGCACAACTTCCGCCCAGAAGCTTCACGGCAATTCCGCATCCACCAACATGGTCCGTACCATGTTCAGCAGCGTCTGTTTCGCCCGTTCCGCAACGCCATTTGACTGAGGCAAACACGGCGTAGTTTGTTCCCTTTTATGTCCTGCTGCTTCATCCACCCGCCACAGCCCACGTACTCTCCGCTGTTGTTGCTGCGTAGCGCTCTGACCTTCCGGCGAGTCTGCCTCTCCACCGTGGCGCCATACTCCTTCAGCCGGTCCAGGACCTCGCCTTTCCGCTTCATGAAGTACACGTAGAGTTTTCTGCTGTAGTCATCTATTAAGGTGACGAAGTAACACACGCCGCTCTTTGACGCCGTCTTGAATGGTCCGCACACATCACTATGCACGACCTCCAGCAGGTCCGAGGCGCAATTCACGTTCTCGTTGAACGGTTTGCGCCACGCCTTGCCCAAAATGCAAGGCTCGTACTTTTTGTGCTTTGCGGCATCTGTCAACTCTTCCGCACCGTCGATGAAGAGGCTGGGTACCAGTTTGCCCTTCGCCATCTCGTTCACGACTGCGAGTGAGCAGTGCCCTAGTTGTTGGTGCCGGAGCTCCAGATCAGCTCCCCGTCCTTTGGCCAGGTTGACAGTGTGTTCCTGCAAGTTTGCTGAATCTGCCGTCGCGGGGATCACCTTGGTCTCCACGATGTAGATACCTCCCTCACGCTTAGCCTCGAGCACGGGCTCGCCGCCACCGTCCTTCCGCATGACTGCCCCTTTTCTCCTGAAGAGCTCTTCGTACCCCTTGTCGGTCAGGCGACTGACACTTAGAATGTCATCCAAGCCAGGTACGTGCTGCAGATTCTTGATCACGCACTACACTCACTTCCCACCAACCACCACCTCCACGTCCACGGCTCCTTGGCCAGCCGCCGGCCCGACCTTGTCGTGTGCGACCACCATGGACTTGTTGGACTTGGTGTACTTGATGAACGTGACCTTCTTGACCTGGGTGTGCTCGTGGGCTCCGGAGTCAAGGCCTCGCCGATTAGCCTTCTTGAGGTAGTGGTTTTGAGTACCGTTGAGGAACACACTCTTGCCTTTGGCGTCCTTGCCACCGGCCTTTGCCTCCTCGGTGCAATCACGGGCCCAGTGGCCCTCCTTGCCGCAGTTGCGGCACGCACCCTTCTCGGCGCCCTTCTTGCCGCCGCCATGTCCGCCACCTCCCTTGGCCCCGCTTCTGCCACCACGCGTTTTGGTGACGAGGGCCGATGAGGACGACGAGTACTCCCCG
>SZWC01016282.1:45363-58237 GCA_023375785.1 Penium margaritaceum
AGAGAGAGAGAGAGAGAGAGAGAGAGAGAGAGAGAGGGAAGGGGGGCAGGGGGTGCATGGAGATAGGATAGAGGCCACCTACAATGTGATCAAAATTAGTGGAGAAGAAGATGTTGTGGAGATGTTTTCTTGGCTGAAACCATGGAAAACGTTGCAGTTACTTATTCATTGTTCCATTCCTCTTCCAATTCTGGCTAACGTATCATGTAACCATATATGTGTTCTTTATGACATGACATAAAATGCGAAGACTCCACCACCAAATTGTTCATTGGTCGGTGATCATGTTGTTACTTTTGTAAGTGATGACAACTCCCTTCAGTTTCCAAAAAGTAAACTAGCCATCATAAAACATCGTGTCACTTCTAACCATCACAAACTAGCCCGTCATGAAAAACTTGTCAATAAACGTCCAAGTATTTCATGAAGGACAGGTCATGAATGACCTGGCCTTCATGAAATACTTGGACATAATGATAAAGGTGTCATACATGGTCAATTAAAGGTGACATTCTATGAGAGTTATCGACCTAGAGAGTTCCAGACCCATGCCAAAGTGTGGTGCCTTCGTGAGTTCATGCATATACTTCCACAATGAATCCTGTTACTAATATCATGTGTATTTCCCCGAATCTAACGTTCTTAATCATACATCATCTACTTAAAGTGAATACAACTTGAGTATGCATCATGAAACACAGAAAAACATATGTTTTGACTTTGCCCAACCAAAAAATGAGCAAGAACCAAGTGAGCATCCATTTCATTTGCGTCCAAGCACAATGTGGACATTATGCATGGCAGTTCCTCCTCATAGTTTGGTGATATGACCATGTGGGGAGGATAACAGACACACTCATAAATTTTCACACAACTCTGGTGCAAGTACTGTGTCATAACCCTGAAAAACCTATACAAGGTCGAGATTTGTCAATGGAAAATCGAGATTAATGTGCCACAGACACGTTGTGACCTCTGGCCTCGCTGCAGACCCACCGCACTGACGCAGGTGACTGATGCTCGAGGGACATCGGCGCTGACGCCGTAGCTCAAGTGGTGGCGTGACGGCGTCACGACAGACAGTTCCTTGGCTCAGTCAGCAGGGAATTGCAGAAGCACCTTGAGGTTGCATACAATTTGATTGTGTGTGGTGTATCTATGTGGTGCCCACCGGGTGCTCCATCAAACAGGACTAGTATGGGGCTGCGATAATTTAGTGGTCGAGTGGTGACTGTTCAACACCCACGAGGGCAGCGAGCTTGAGCGAGCTCGCCGTTCGCTCACTCGCTGCCTCTTGCCCTCTCCCGCTCCCATAACAACTCTGTCGTGTGACTCGTTTTCTTTTTGGAGTGCGTTATCTTCGCTAAAACCTGACACACCAGCGTCCATGGCGTTCTCGGCCTAAACTCCTTGTGTTCTGCTCTACTTCCCTCGCTCCACAGGCATCTCTATCCTTTGGTATCAGAGCGGAGTGAGGGAGCGAGGGAGCCTCCTCTTGGCTCACCCTCGCGATCCTTGGCGGCACCCCTCATGCCGCCACCTACGCTTCCGCGGCACTCTAGCCTACCATTGGCAGTTCTAGCCACAGCCACAGTTAGGGCCGAGCTCGGACTGCTGTCTGTACACGCAGGTGTAGTCATCCACCTGCTTCAGCAGCTACTCTTGCTGCTGATCACGTATGAGCAGCCGCAGCAGCTACTTCATCAACAGCAGCTGCAGCCGCGGCCAGATCGGCAGCGGCAACCACAGCACTGACGTCAAGTGCTACAGCAGCAGCTGAGGCAGCCCCACCTGCTGTGGCTGCAACAGGCAAGGCAGCCGCAACTCTCACAGGAGCGGGGTTGGCTACATTGGACCAACCCGCTGCTGCTCACATCACGTCCGATTGGCAATTTTGCCATAGGCACTTGTGGGCGTCCAGTCGCCACCAATCTGCAACGCCAACCGCCAGACAGCTGCAACTGTGGCACTAGCAGCCACCGCCACGTCGGCAATGGCGTCTGCAGCCACAGCCACTCCCAACGCAGCAGGAGGAGCAGCAACAGAAGACACTGCAGTGGCAGCTGCCCTCACATCTGTGTCCCCAGCTGCAGCATCAGCAGGTTCAGACCCAGTTGTAGGAGCAGCAGCAGTAGCAGCAAGAGCAGCAACATCAACTGCAGAAGCAGCAGCAGCACCAGAAGCAGCAGCAGTGGCTGCAGCAGCAACGCAGAGCAGCAACAGAGACGGTACTGCAGTAGCACTTCCAAGTGCTGTAGCATCAGCAGCAGCCGCAAGCATCATTGCCGGCCGGCAGCACCGCCATCTACACCGCGGCAGCAGCTGCATCACCCGCGGCTGCAGCTAGCATTGGCAGCCGCAAGAAAAGGATCAGCCGCTGCCGCGCAGTGGGGTCTGTGGAAGTCGTGCCACTCTTGAGCGCAACAGCAGCAGCACCGAATTGGCCAGCAGCAGCAGCGGGTTGGCCAGCAGCAGCATCCACCACCACCGCACACGCACCACTGGAGTGGTGCGAGGTGCCAAGCTGGCTTCCTCGGAGCTGCCGGGTGCAGCATCTCCTGCTGAGCACCACATGGAGCGGCCGGCGCACCAGTCCAGTTGCCGAAGAGACGACGTGCACGCGGCAGAGGACGCCCCATCTTCGTCGCGGGCTTCACTAACAAGCCCGATAAGCCCCAGTCACCCTGCTTTCTCTGGGGGGATCAAGCTGCTGCACAGAACCGCTCCAATGTCTTTGTACTCCACTGTGCGTCGTGACACAGTAGAATTTGCGCAGAAGCTCACCCGAGCTGCTTGCGCCGTGATAGACGCCGCCGCTGCAGCTGCCGCCACATTTGCCGCAGCAGCCCGCGCAGCACGCGCCCCTGCCTCAACGTCCGCGGGACGTGCTGCGGAGTCATACACTGAAGCCACAGTAGTAGATGGACCCATAGGTGCGGTAGCGGCAGATATTGGGACGTAGTTAGCCGTAGCCGCAGCTGCTGTGGCTTCCTCGACAGCTTCTGCAGCCTCTGCTCTGTCTGCAGCCGCTTCAGGCATCCGCAACTCCACAGCTGTTGCCGTTGCATCTGCCGCATCTGCACCCTCCGACATCACCATCCTCGTAGCAGCGGCCATTTCTGCAGCAGCCGTCCTACCTACTGTGGGTGCTTCCTTCACCACACGCGTTCTTGCCCTGGTGGTGCCAGCTGCATCCCTCCTCTCTAATCTGTCCGCTGCAGTTGCTTCCATTGTCGCACCCCTCTTTGCCTTTTTGCGTAGCCCACCTCGCCCCTTGTGAGGGCTTGTGGTATCTTTCTCTCTCTCCTGCCTGCACGCTGTCTCTCTCATTTACTGTGCTTGGTTGTCTGACTTGGGTTGGGTTGTCTTGCAGCACATCCAACGTGCCTAAAGCACTCCCAGTTTTCCCATGCCCACTGGGGCAGGGGAAACTCTACCGAAATGTTTTCGGCAGGGCCCCTCCGTCGTCACCATGCCCGTTGACAACAAGTCAGTCATAGCGACTCTTCAGCGCCAGCTAGCCCTCGCTCGCGAGGCTCAGCAGGAGGCTGAGGACTGCCTCAAGCTCGCTGAGGATAATCGCGCCGCTTTTGTTGATGAGGTCACCGCCATAGTGTTGCGTCGCCTCTCCGCTGCGTCTGCCGCGACCAACCCCACTCCTTCTGCAGGCACCTCTTCTTCTTCTAGCACTGCCTCTACTGCGCCCACTAGCAATACCGTTGCTGCCTCCACTCTTCCTGCGCCTCGCCAGCATGACTTCTTTTCTCAACCCCCTGCACTTACCTCTGGGCTCGTCTTCTCCTCCTGGGAGGTACGTTTCAGCGCCTGGGCTCAAGGAGAGCAGTTGTGGGAGTAATATTCCCCCGCTGTTGCTCCTTTCACACCGCTTGCTGCTGAGTCTGACCGTGCTATCTGCCCTCTCATCGCCGCTGCCCCTGAATCGCTGATTGATGATGTTGGCACCTACAATGCTGACCCTGCTGCCCAGCGCCCTGCTGCCATGCTGCGTCGCCGTACCACCATCACTGGCCAAGCCGCTCAAAGCGCGCTTACAGTCCAATTCAACATGCTCCTCATGCATGCTGATGAGACCGCTGATGCCTATTGGGCTCGCGGTCTCAAGCTCCTTCGTGAGCTTGACGACGCAACACCTGGCCAGCTCTCCGCCATTCTGACCATGGTCAACGGCCTCATACCTGAGATGTCCGATATGCTTCGCGATGTCAAAGCTGATGAGCTGCAGCGCCTCGCCTCACAGCCGGTCCAGCCCAGGTTGCCTCTTGGAGTTGGTGCTCTCTAGGACTTTACGTCCCAGCGCCTTGCTGCCTGGTGGACTATTCTTCAAAACAAGCGCCTCCATCATTCCTCCATCACAGGTGTTGCTGCGCTCACCACTACGGCTTTACCCTCCTCTTCTACTGCATCTTCCCCCGCCTCCGCCGCCTCTTCCTCTTCCTCTCCTGCCTCTACCCTTGCTTCCCAGGGTCGTGGCAAGGGCAAGGGGAAGGGCAAGGGCAAGGGCAAGGACAAGGGTGCTGCTGCTTCCTTGCGGGTCCCGGGCGCAGTCGTGTGTTGGAACTGTGGCTCTATTGAGCACTCTGCCCGTACTTGTCCTGCTCCTCCGGACGACCTCCGCCTTGCCCGGGCCATGTACGCTCACTGGGCTCGCACCTCCGGCTCCTCCTCTGCACCCTCGCCGTCCGGCTCTGGTGGCCAGTCGCGCTCCTCCGCCCCACCTCCGGCTCAGGCTCACGCCTCCTCCGGCGTGCCTTATCTTCCTCCGTCTGGCCCCTATCCCTGGGGCTGGCCACCTCCTTACGGGGCCCCTACGTATGCTGGTCCCCCGTCTTCTGCCTACACTGCTCCACCGTGGTTCCCGCCTTCCTCTGGCGTGTCTACACCAGCTCCGCCGGTGTTTGTAGATGGTGATTGCGGTGACCGGAAGCGCCACCTTGAGCAGTCCCTCCTTCAGCTTCTTCGCCTTCGCGATCAGGGAGGTGAGGGTGTTGCATCGCTGACCAGAGGTCCTATGTGTCAGACTGACAGTGTCCTACGTGGGGATCCTTCTGGTCACGTTCTGGGTGCCTTGTGTGAGTCTATTCCGTGGATTGAGCGTTGGCAGTCAGACTTCCTTCCTCGTTGTCTCTCCCTTCGTACCTTGTCTTCGCCCTCCGTTGGCACTGTCGCCACATCCAGTGTGCTTCCCTCTGTGCGTGTGTCCTGTGGCCTCTGGGTCCTTGACTCCGCGGCGACCCAACACATGACATCCGTGCGGTCCTCGTTCGTCTCGTTAGGTCCCGTCGGTTCTGTCCGCTTTGTTTGTACTGGGTCTGGTGAGTTGCTACCGGTTCAGGGTGTGGGCATTGTGCGCTTTGTTGGACCCAGTGGTGCTCTGTACCTGCATGACATTCTGTATGTGCCTTCGCTGGAGCTCAGCCTGCTGTCTGTGCCATCCCTGGATGATCAAGGTATGGACTTCACTGCTGGCCTTGCTGTTGGCACTGTCTCTCTTCGTTCCTCCCAGTGTGTTGTTCTCCATGGCGTTAAGTGCGGCAAACTCTATTGTGTTCCCTTGCACGCCCCCTCGCTCCTGCCGTCAGCATCGCTCTTTCTCACGTTGCACCCTCTCTCGCTCCTGACCTCGTCCGTCTCTTGCATCTTCGCCTTGGTCATGTCCACACTGATGCCATTCATAGCATGATTCGTCTCCAACCTGCTCTCGGCCTCTCGCCCTCTAGCTTCCCTGCCCCTTGCCCTGCTAATTGTCTTGACTGTGCACAAGGGAAGATGGATCGCTCTCCCTTCTCTCCTTCTAAGTCTCACTCTACCCATCCCCTTGATCGTGTTCATGCGGATACCATGGGGCCTCTGCCTCATGACCTCCTACGTTTGCTACGTCTTATGTCTTACCGATGACTTTTCTCGCTTTCGCTGGGTGTTCGCGCTCCGTCAGAAGAGCGATGTTTGTTCTGTCATTGAGTCCTGGCTTGTTCAGGCTGAGCGTGCCTATCAACGGTCGTTGCGCGTCTTCCGCAGCGACCGTGGTGGCGAATTCCTTGGTCCCACCGCTCGTCTCCTCGAATCTCGTGTGGTGTGTCTGGAGACATCAGCTCCGTACACACCTCAACAGAACGGTGCCTCTGAGCGTTGGAACCGGACGCTTGCCGACGGTGTCTGCACACTCCTGTCTGAGTCTGGTCTGCCGCCCCTCTTTGCCTTCGAAGCTATGTGCTACATGACGTGGGTATGGAACAGTGTTCCCCACGGCCCCCTCTCCCGTACTGTCATCCCGTTTGAGCGTTGGCATGGTCCTCGGGCCGACCTTAGTCTGGCTCGGGTCTGGGTAGTATCGCTTCTGTCCGGCTGCCCGAGGATCTCTGTGATGGGAAACTGTCCCCTCGCGGTCGTCTGTGCCCCTTTCTCGGGGTGTCCGCGCAGTCCAAAGCATGGCATTTTTGGGACCCTGTCCGTCAACGCGTCGTCGAGTCTCGTGACGCCTTGTTTTTTGAGTCGGTCTTCCTTCGGGATCTCGGTTGCCTGTCCCCAGACTCCTCCCTCCTGTCCCTCTCTCGGCTAAGGAGGGATGTCGGTCCTACCGCTCCAGCAGTCCCTGTTGCCGCACCGCAACTCTCACCCTCGTTGCAGTTCTCGTCATCCGGGCCTGTCCCTACCTTCTCTGCGTCCTCTTCCTCCGACGTATTGTCTTCGTCCTCCGATGTACCGTCCTCTCCGGTCCCTGACTCACCCCAGTCTGCCTCGTCTCCCGTTGTGTCGTCAAGCCCAGTCACACCTCCGGCTGCCACTTCAACTGCGGCCTCTCCCGTTTGGGTGTCTGACCCGCCTCCGCATGCCACCACTAGTACTGCTCCTGTCTCACCCTTCGCCAAGGGGGGGGCGTCTCCGTGCGCTCCCAAACCGTTCTAGCACTTCCACTACCTCAGCATGCCCTCCTCAGCCTCAAATGGCACACTCCCCTGTTCACCCTACCGGCATGGACGCGCTGGGCTTGGCTACTGGGGTTGTCCACCCTAGTTGTGCCCTTGGGTACGCGCTCCTCTGCTCAGAGCACGAGCGAGCCTTGGAAGCTTCTGTCTTGAGTAGCGTGGCCGAGTCTCATGCCACGTCGGCCACCACTGTCTTGCCACCTGAGCCGATCACAGTGCGTCAAGCACGTGCAGCCTCCGACGCACAGCAGTGGGAGGCTGCGATGCGTGCTGAGCTCAACGCCCTTGATGATCATGCGGTGTATGAGCTTGTCGATCTGCCACCTGGGCACAAAGCCATCGATGCTCGTTGGGTCTTTCGGCGCAAGTACAAACCCAATGGTGCACTCGACAAGTACAAGGCGCGCCTCAGAGCTAAGGGGTTTTCCCAAGTCCCAGGCGTCGACTTTGACGAGACGTTTGCACTAGTCGGGCGATACACCACAACTAGAGCATTGTTGAGTCTTGTGGCCCACCACGACTGGGAGCTGGAGCAGATGGATGTGAACAATGTGTTCCTCCACGGACAGTTGGATGAGGAGATTTCCATGGTCCAGCTACCTGGCTTCTCCGATGGCACTGACCGAGTCTGGCGACTGCGGAAGGTCCTCTATGGCCTGAAGCAGTCGCCTCGGTGCCGGAACCAAGAAATCACCTCCACTCTTGAAAAGGGACGCTACCGACGTAGTACGATGGATCCTTCTCTCTTTGTCACTCCGCCATCTGTCCCCTTCCTGGCCATTCTCGTCTACATGGACGATCTGCTGATAGCGTCGCCCAACCAAGCTCCTGTCAAGTGTGTGAAGGCACTTTTGCAGTCAACGTACAAGATGAAAGACTTAGGGCCAGTCCGCGTCTTCTTGGGCATGGAGCTTGAACGTGATTGTTCTCGTCGCACGCTTCATGTCCACCAGGTTGCGTACCTTCGTAGCCTGGGGGAGCGCTTCGCCTCCCCGCTTGAGTCCACTCCCACAGCGTCGACACCCATGACCCCAGCTGGGCAAAGGGTGTTGAAGACTCTGGATGTGTCTAAGCTGGGGGAGGCACTCAACGTGACAGAGTACCTTCTTGTCGTTGGGTCACTGATGTATCTGGCTACGACCACCAGGGCAGATGTCGCCTTCTCCGTGAACTTCCTTGCTCAGTTCTCACAGACTCCTCGAGCGCGTCACATGGAGGCTGCACTGCGTGTTGTCAGGTATGCTCTTTCCACCGCTCGCACCGGCTTGTGCTACCGAGCACAACCGTCAGTTGTGGATGGATACAGAGACAACGACTGGACACATGACACNTGTCGTTGGGTCACTGATGTATCTGGCTACGACCACCAGGGCAGATGTCGCCTTCTCCGTGAACTTCCTTGCTCAGTTCTCACAGACTCCTCGAGCGCGTCACATGGAGGCTGCACTGCGTGTTGTCAGGTATGCTCTTTCCACCGCTCGCACCGGCTTGTGCTACCGAGCACAACCGTCAGTTGTGGATGGATACAGAGACAACGACTGGACACATGACACCGACGCTCGCAGTAGTACAGGTTACATCTTCATCGTTGGAGGGACCACCGTGTCATGGAAGAGTGGTAAGCAGGGTTGCGTGGCACGCAGCTCCAGTGAGGCTGAGTATGTTGCACTGGGTGCAGGCACCCGCGAGAGTGTGTGGCTATGTCGCTTGCTTCAGCATCTTTGTGTCCCCATCCACTGCATAACGTTGCGCTGTGACAACCAGAGCACTAAGGCCATTGCCAAGCACGATGGCATGCATCACACACGCACGAAACACCTCAATGTTGAGCATCATTTTGTATGTGAGCGTTGGTGTACGTGATGTCCAGATTGTCTGGGTCCACACACGACAGCAGAGAGCTGACTTCCTCACGAAGGCACTCAGCAGCAACGTTTTCAAGGCAGCTGTGCACGCTGTTGGGTTTTTGTGTCCATGTGGTGAACCTGGGTGAATGGTTGTCCCTTGTGTTTGTACAGTCGTATGTCAAGCCTTGTGACACTCGTGTTTGCCTGTCAGTTTGTGTGGTGTGCGTCGGCTTTGAGTCATGGGGGAGTGTTGGTTTATGTGCCACATACACGTGACCTCTGGCCTCGCTGCACACCCACGGCACTGACGCTGGTGACTGATGCTGGAGGGACATCGGCGCTGACGCCGTAGCTCAAGTGGTGGCGTGACGGCTTCACGACAGACAGTTCCTTGGCTCAGTCAGCAGGGAATTATAGAAGCACCTTGAGGTTGCATACAATTTGATTGTGTGTGGTGGACCTATGTGGTGCCCACCGGGTGCTCCATCGAACAGGACTAGTATGGGGCTGCGATAATTTAGTGGTCGAGTGGTGACTGTTCAACACCCACGAGGGCAGCGAGCTTGAGCGAGCTCGCCGTTCGCTCGCTCGCTGCCTCTTGCCCTCTCTCGCTCCCGTAACAACTCTGTCGTGTGTGACTCGTTTTTTTTTTTGTGCGTTCTCTTCGCTAAAACCTGACACACCAGCGTCCATGGCGTTCTCGCCCTCAACTCCTTGCATTCTGCTCTACTTTCCTCGCTATGACCATGTGGGGAGGATAACAGACACACTCATAAATTTTCACACAACTCTGGTGCAAGTACTGTGTCATAACCCTGAAAAACCTATACAAGGTCGAGATTTGTCAATGGAAAATCGAGATTGATATAAGATCGATATTTGTGTAGTGTAAATCGGTATGAGATCGAGACAGTCTCGTTCATACAGTACGGTATGCAGGGCTGCAATACCGCGGTATTTAGTACCGCGGTACTGGAGTACTGCAGTACCACAGTACCGCAGTACAAATACCGTGGTATCATGATTTTGCGGCAGCTCATTACCGATACCGGTACTGGCACCGCGTTACCGACGGTATTGGTAAAATACCGCGGTATTATACAATTACCGTGGTACACAGTATACCAATACATAACACACACATTGTACCACGGTACTAAAATTTGTACCACGGTACTGAATGCCCTAATATTTTTCTAACACCAAAAATGAACTCTAAGCTTAAAAACTGAGATAAGTAATAGATTTCATGAACTTGGAACTGAATTTTATATACTCACAAAGAAAGGATACACCTGTGATATGGAGATGTTTCGGTGGAGTAGAAGTTAGGGGACAAGAAATGAGGGAAGGGGAGGAGGGCAAATTTATGAAGAGATACTCTAGTTGAGTACCGTAGTCTCTTATATTCTCTTGTTTTTTAGAGCTCAATAACAGAACAATTAAATTCGACTACATTTTTTATCCTTGGAATTTTGGACATGTTTGTCCAAAATCCCTTGTATTTTCTTAGTGTCATATTTTGGTCAAACGTCCATATGCTTGGTCTGTCCATAGGACTTCGCTTTTTGAAATTTTGAAATTTCGAATGTCGAGGGCGAAGTCGTACGTCGCGGCTCGCTTCGCACGTAGATTTGCACGTCGATTTCCTGTCCATTGCGAGCGTCCGAATGCACACTCATCCGCAGTACCACATTGACTTAGTTGTAGCGCGTTACCGTTACTTGTCAAAAAAAAAATCTTTCACGTTCTCATTACCGCGTTACTGTACCGCGGTATGATACCGCGTTACTGTACCGCGGTATGATACCGCGGTACAGAAGAGGGGTACCCTGCCAGGTCAGTGCCGATACCGTACTGGTACCGCAAAAAAGAATACCGTACCGCGGTACTACAATACCGCGGTACAAAAATACGGTATACCGTGGTACCGGTAATACCGGCATCAGCCCTGACAGTATGAGACCGAGACATCTCGTCTCGATCTTGATTTAACAACATTAGTTTCTTGCACTTGCTTTTTTTCTAGTGCGCGAGCTGACTGGACAATGTCACCACGCCAGCAACAGTAAGGCTAGGAAGCTTCCTAGCACTTTCTCACACATTTCATGTGAGCACATAGAGTTTTGCATGCTAACGAGTAGTACACATGAAGTACTGTACGCAACTATGGAGAAAGTGCCTACAAGTTCGGATCAATTCCAAAGGTCGCTCAGACCCACACAACGTTGTTGGCGTACATGGGTTTGGCTAAGACGGGGTGCTACCCAAACCAAACCAAGAACGTTACAATGCTTGTCATTGTCGATAGAGCTCCTTTAATATTGGGCAAAAGACCAGGCTCTATCAATTGATCTCCAGACAACACAAATATTCCGAGATTCACAGGTTTGACCTATCACCACTGCTGCATGATTGGCTGGGAGCTTACATGGCAAACATGCCAGGAGAAACACATGTCTGCTGTAGTTTACCCTGTTATGGCTACCCACTCCGATGGGGAAATCCATCCACCTTCCCCTGTCACACCCGCATCTTGCCCCCATGCATACATGCTAACAAATCTTCAGAGGAGACGTCTTTTGAGAACAGGATTGTGTCTGACAGGTAGGGGATTGGCACTCGAGGGATGCTACCCAAAAAATGGTGCGCCATGTTATGCTGCTGTTGCTCACACTACACCTGCTCTTGTCTGCGCTCTTGCTCCCATGCCGTTTCGCATTAGGTACCCCAGGTACCAGATGGACAGCCCAATTGAAGTCTATCGTTGGACCACCGCAACCTGCTGCACGGGGAATGCTATTTAAAGCATAGTGAGCATGTGTCCTTAAACATTTGGCAAAATATTTCAGCTTTTTGGAAGCTTTAGGGGATGATGCTTTGTCAAACGTGGTCGGCCAAAATGCTGCTTGCGCAGACACAAAAGCAGGTCCTCCTGCTGCTGCTGGTGCTGCTGCTGCTGGTGCTGGGGCTGCTGCTCCTGCTGGTGCTGCTGCTGCTCCTGCTGCTGCTGCCACTGCTGATGCTGATGCTGCTGGTGATTCTGCTGCTGCTGCTGATTTTGCTGCAGCTACCACTGCCGAAGACTTCAGGCTCCTTACATTCCTCCGCAGCCTAAGTCATGCTTGAGAACCCACTGTAGTGTCTCATTGGCTACCGTGCCCTCTCCATGCCTATATTGTGGGCCGCAATCCCGGCCATGTCCATGCATCGTCCAGACTCGGGCAAAGGTTACAGGGGAGCTGCCATCAAGAAATACTTCCCAAAACACCGGAGGCTAAACGCTGCTCTGTCAGTCGCACAAGAAAGTTCTGCTGCTGCTGCTGCCGCAGCTGCCGCGTCCCATCCCCTTGCACCGATCCGCCACCAAACTCGAGCTCGACCGCCCACTGCAGTCTCCCGTTGACGTCCGCCGCACTCTCCAGGTCCATGCCATGAGCTGCAATCTCCGCCCCGTCCACCCACTCCATGTCGTCCAGCCAGTCGCCGTACACCAGGCTCACATCCCCTTCCTCCTCCCACGCCCTCGCCGCCGCCGGCACCCTCTTCTCTCCTCGTTGACCAGCCCTTTTCAGCCCTCCATCGTGCTTCCACGAGCCCCGTCCGCCGCCACCGTCCCGGCCACCCATGCCAGGAGAGGGGGAGGTGGGGCTGCTGCTCCCATACCCTGTCTCGCCTCCTCCAGCAGGCGAGAGAGGAGATGACGCAGAAGGGATACCAGTGACGACACCAAATCCACCTCCACCTCCACCTCCACCTGCACCTCCGCCTCCACCTCCATACCCGTAGCCATACCCATGCTGCTCCCCTCTATGAAATGATGGCTGCCGACTGTGGCTATGAGGCTGTGAGCCCACAGAGAACGGTGCCTCGTGGGACCCACCATACTGTGTGAATCCCTGCCGCCGTAGCTGCTGCTGCTGCTGCTGCAGTGGCGGAGGCGGTGGCGGCTGCTGCTGAGGGCCTCCTGACCCGTCACGTGGCGGCATGAGTGCTTGTGGTGACTTCCCTTCAGCTTCCCGTCCTCCTCCTCCTGCTCCTCCCCCTCCTCCTCCTCCTCCTCCTCCTCCTCCTCCTCCTCCT
>SZWC01016285.1:0-11062 GCA_023375785.1 Penium margaritaceum
TGCACATTCATGCTCATGCACATTCATGCTCATGCACATTCATGCTCATGCACATTCATGCTCATGCACATTCATGCTTGTGCACATTCATGCTCATGCACATTCATGCTTGTGCACATTCATGCTCATGCACATTCATGCTTGTGCACATTCGTGCTTGTGCACATTCGTGCTTGTGCACATTCATGCTCATGCACATTCGTGCTTGTGCACATTCATGCTCATGCACATTCATGCTCGTGCACCTTCATGCTTATGCACATTCATGCTCGTGCGCATTCATGCACATGCACATGCACATTCATGCACATGCACATGCACATTCATGCACATGCACATGCATGCACATGCACATTCATGCACATGCACATGCATGCACATGCACATTCATGCACATGCACATGCATGCACATGCACATTCATGCACATGCACATGCATGAACATGCACATGCATGCACGTCTGACTTTCTTCAGGAGCTGGGCCAGAACGAGTCGGTGACGAACGCGGCGGTGCTGCAAGAGTGGACAAACTACGACGGCACGATCAGCTTCCTCGGGTTCACCCGTCTCATCCACGGGCCAAGCCGCGCGCGCAACCGTGCACGCAGCAACAAGGCGAAGGCGCACGCCACGATTGCGAGCTCGCATGACCCCATGAACAGTATCCCTGAGGACGGCAACAAGGCTGCATGAGCTGAGCTGCAGCCCACGCTGGCATCCTATGCGATTTCCTGTATGCGCCGCAGTGTCGCGACAGGTGAAGGAAAGCCATGGTGAGCATGGTGCGCAGTTGCACCATGCTCACGTCTCTAGCGGACCAAGCGTCGGCTGAACGGGCAAAGCCCACCGGCCTCCTGTGCGACGTGCTGGCAGCAGGCTTTATGATTATTCTGATCATAGAGGAGACAGTTGTGGCGAGCATTTGGACGCAAATTGTGCACAGGCAGTGAACTTTTGACCGTAGCAGGTTAGCTCCGCAAGGAGAAGGCCATGCAAGCTGAAGGTGCCACAGCCCAAGCCGGCCCTACCAAGGGCGCTGTCCATCATGAACACTATGTATATGGTCACATCTGGTGAGGTCTCAGGTCGAAGTGCACGCACATTGCTTACTTTGGCCAGCGTATGGTCTAGCGCAACACAACAACTTGGGTCTGGTGTGGTTTGTTACAGCCGGAGAGGAGGATGCATAACCCTGGAAGGACCTCGGTGGAGTCATCAAACTATGCCGCACACCACTGTTGAGTGTGCACACTATGTGCCTTGTGCGACATGACGAAAAGAAAATTGGTGGGGGGACACACCCAAGTGCATTCAGGTGCTCGGAATTACTCAGATGCCTATGTACACCCAACCACCTGCAGCATCAGGCTTCCTGTACTCGAAGGATGATGAGCACGGTGGAAGAACATGTCTGGTTCCATTACAGTTAAGACATCCTTCCACTTATAATCAGGGTGATTGAAATCCACTCAGCCAAGCTTTCTGGCCCCCTTGCTCATGGTACTTCCTCATCGATCGATCATGTTGTCTTCAACATTCCTATGCGTTTCCGCTACGGCTGAAAAACCCCAATCAACATTCATTTGGTCCTAGAGGCCATGCCATCCATTGGGGGCTGGTTGTTGGTAGACAGTGAAGAGAGGAAAGCAGGAAAGTGGAAGAGCGTGAGCAAGGTCAATGACCAGTGTGCGCCATGGATTGAAAAGCTTGGTATAGACAAAACGTTGTTGTATACTTGGGCAGTGTGGTGCTTTTGGTGAGCCCTATTTTGGTGATTTGTGTGTGTACCATCTCACTGATCTGTGTTGCGACCTCTCGCCTAGTGTACATGCTCGTGCAGATGACTGACTCGGTAGACGTTGAAACGGTGCATGCTGCTGAGCGATGGAGGGGACGCCACATTGTTGTGAAAGACATCGCTTCCATCTCCTCGTGCGAACTCTCCCACTCGATGGCATTGCGCATCGAGCTCCATCAGTTGCTAGTGGTTTGTGTGGCTTCCACCCGTCACGACCGACGCCGATGGATTACCCATATACCCCACGTTGGTGGGTATAGGGTAGAGGAGAGCCTGACCACATGACGGGCCTTCGGAGTGTCCCGAGACTTCTTTAGCACCTACGACAGCGCCTGCGAGACGCAGTCGATGTGTTCCGGCAGCGCTGTTGGCTTGTCGGGAGCTAGGAGAGTTTTCTCGATGGGTTGAGGCTCGCGCACCCGGTGGACTGTACCGGTGCGATGAGGAGACCCAATGGCTGAAGTAGTGCTTTCGATGTTTGAAAATCCGTTTGTGATGTCTAGATGCTGATTTCGAGTGTTTCTAGCACTGCTCGTAGTTTCTCGGTGGTGGAGACTTGGGCACTCGGAGAGCTGTTCGGGTGCCTCGAGGAGACCACCTTTGTTGTTCTCGTGGTGTATGCACTATGTTCTCCCCGTTGACTCGTTTCGGTTCAGAGGGGGTGACGGGGCCCAGTGTGGCTAGCTGCCGGCGCCCCTACGTAAGCCCGCTAGGGGCTCATTTGTATCTCCTCGTTCTTTCATACAATGCGTTCCTGACTTGGCCAAATTCTTGGCATTTTGCATGGCACTCACACATAGAGCTCATGTTCGTGTTTGTGTTTGCATGGGCCTCCATGCCCTAATTGAAATCTAACTGTAGCAACCACCATCACTCATGTCATCGACAATCATAAGCAGCTGCATTGAGTAGAATAGAGTTTGCCAAGGTTGAGACGACCATAACCTTGCTATGTAAAATTCTAGCCGAATCTGAGTGCATGACTGCGTTCACAACATGTACATCTTGGTATGGTCCAGCTTTTCGGAAAAACGGACGACACCCGGATTTGGGGCCGTCGGTCCTCTGGCAGGGTCACCAAGGAAACCCCACAAGCAAGAAAACAATGCATTTTCTTGATAGGTTGGTAGACTGAGTAACAAGTCCCACATAGGTGAGGGCTTAGGTCAGAGTGAGGGGTCTCCGACCAAACCTCATTCGTGTTGTCAACGGAGTCATTCCTCACTTCCAATTACACGTCCGGCGCTAACTTTTGAGTGCAAGCCTTTCCTCTCACAACTGAGCAGCCAGCGCTGCTCAGGCGCCAAGTCTGGGTGCAACATGCCACACACTTCAGTCCAAGCATGTGAGACGGCATAAAATTGTCTTGCCCTGACCAACATACCATTACTTCAAGCTTGGTATCAGAGCCATAGCGTAGCAGATGTAGTAGACTATGTTGTTGTAGCGGCGTTGAGGCGCCACACAATGTTGGCGGACCCTAATATGCGACAGTGGAGGGGAAACTCTGACGCATTTTTCACGACAAAGTTAGCCTCTCCTGGTGGCTGCTTAAAAATGCTCTCAACGCGTGGGAAATGCTTTCAAACCTTTCTTTGCGCCACTGACCCAACGGTGGTGGTAGCGTAGGCGGTCACGTAGCTGACGGAAAGGGGCACCATGGTGACAGCGAAGTAGAAGCACGTGGCGATGACACTGCCACGCAACATGGAAGTGTCAGCGCTGCCTCTCTTCCCTCCTTGACTCCCCCTCTTCCCTCCTAGCAACGACGCGCTGTTCACTCCTAGCCTCTCATCTCCCGCTGGGTGTAGCCAGGTCAGCAACTGAGGAAGCACTATGGTCAGCCAAGGGAAATGAGAGACGAGGAAAAAATGAAAATAATTGCACGCTTGCTCCGGTGTCGTGCTCGCTCACACACTCCCTCGTTGCCATGTGGTAGCAAAGTGCAGCCGGTGTTGCCACCTGCACGCGCACAGGGGAGCCGTAATAGCATAGCAGTGTAGCAGCTGCAGAAGCAACGGACAACAACAGTAGCACAACAACTTTGCACCATGCCCAGCATGTAGCAATAGTTGCAGCAAGGCAAAGCAACAGCTGAAGCATGATCGGTAGAAACATCAACAGCGGTAGCAGTGGTAGCAATACCAGGAGCAGCAATAGCAACAGCTCATAGCAATAGGATGCAGTAGTAGTGTAGTAGAAGTAGTAGTTGCAACAGCAATCCCGCAACAACAACAGTCCCGTGGTGGCGGTGACTGTGACAATGCCGGCGGCCCTTGCAGCACCACTTTAGCAATAGCAAAGGCGAGGGCCTTGTTGCATTTGTAGTTGTAGCAAAGCAAGCCGCAGAAGCTGTGCAGAAGCTGCGTGAACTTCCGCGCAACTCCCTCCACCCTTGCCATTACGACGGTGGAGGGGCTGTCAATCACCAACCACCTGTAGAGAGAACAAACCGGGTATATCAAATGATTCCTTGGAGAGGGTACCCGTGAACTGGTACAACTTTCTTGAAAAAAAACTACAAAACATCATGTTGTCGTATTCATTAAAATCCTTGAGAAATATAGTCATTGATTAATTTTGAAAACTTTTATTGTCCCTCCATTGATGATACTGCAAGTAGTTTCCGCCACCCGCTACCATGGCCAGACCCTGTACCGCTACTACGACACAGTCCATATCTGCTAGAATGACATCAACAACAGACAAATTGGCTCTCTTCACCAATAGGCTGACTTCCACACACTCCTGGCCACCTTACCGTCTGCTCAGACAACCACACCCTTTCAGCCGTCTCTTCTTGGGAAGCCAAGGCCCCCAGTCTCTGCTGCGGCCCACAGAGTATCCCAACAATACTACCAATAGCAGCACTCCATCGCCAGTGTCATAGGGTCTCTAGACACTGTAGCTAGTACTCAGCGCAGGCCAACGGATTATGACACACGACCACCCCACCTTGAAGTTAGACTTTTTGTGTCGTAGAAGCTGATTTTTTGCCTATGGGCTCAGGGTGAGGGTCTCTAGCCCTACTACACCCTGAAGTACGACTCTTCCATGTGTGAGCAGCTACTTGACTCACATTGTGTAGCTAGGGCCCTTGATCGCACTGACCTCGAGCCCTTCATCGGCATCCTACTACCGGCATTTACCTTGACCCCTGTGAGGCCTAGAGTTCCCTCGCACCGCCCTATCGTGCTTTTGGCAAAGCCGTCGTCAGTCCCCTTCTGAGGAGCTTCAGTGATCTGAAGATGGGTGAATCCAACCCTGTTACCTCCTATTGGCACTGCACGCAGGATGTTCTCTGCCGGCTCTCCAACGCTGGTCGGCCTCCGCTAGCCGCTCTCCTCACCATCAAGAACGGTGCAACTCCCGCTTACGCAAAGATCCTCTTCCACGTTGACCTCAATATTTTGCAAGCCATGGCGGCCTAGGACACTCTGATGTCTTGGTTTGATTCCCTGTTCTTGAAGTGGGAAGAGGTGATTCGGGAGACTCGCCCGTAGCGTGGAGATACAGAGGCATTATCAGCAGTTAGCTCTGCTCCTCCCACAACTCCATCGTCTAGAACCCTTGGTGTAGTCAAAGCCACGCGTGGTGCTGGTCGTGACAAGGGGGGTCGAGGGAAGAAGGAGAAGGTCAAGATCCAATAGTCTTCTGATTGCAACTTCTCCCTTAGCAGCTCTCTTGTCTGCCACAACTGTGGGAAGTCGGGTCATGGCTTGTACATTTCCCCATCACCTAGTGACGATTCTTGTGTTGTCAGTGCCATGCGCCGCGAGTGTGAGAAGTGCCTTGGTGCCGTTGTAGCAACCACCGCCTCTCATGTTGCCATGTTCTCCACTTCCTTTACTGTTGCCTCCTCTACCAGCACTGCATCAGGTATGACTACATCTCTGACTCGTCCAATGCCTTCTGTGAGGTCCATTGTAGCATGGACTCCACATCTGGCTTGGTAACCTCCACCGTCGCAACTTTGCTACAGTGGAGCGCCTCCCTCCCGCTTGGCCATGCCGCATTACCTCCCAACTCCAGGGCCCTCTGCTCGCTAGCGCCAACTGGACTGGTTCATCGCGCACTGCCTCGGCATCCCCCCACGTTAGCCAAAAGGAAGTGCGAGTTGTATGTTTGCTAGTTAGGAGGTCACAGACAGTTGTTAGTTTGAGACTGCTCTATGCGGTGATCCCTTGTATTGATGAAGATCATGTCCCTAGTTCCCTCTTGGATGATGTTGCCTGGCTTGATGATTGGGAGGCATGTTTTGCGTCTCAATCTCATGCGCAACGCCCATTACCCGCGTCATATGAGGTCGGACTGTGCAACATTAACGCATCTTTGCGCGACCTTGATGGCACCTGGATCATCGACTCTCACGCTATGCATCACATGACGTCTTGTTGTCAAACGTTCAATATGCTTGGCTTGAATCACTATGTTCAGAGTGCTCAGACTGGGTCCGGTCAGATGGTTCCTGTTCGTGGTGTTGGTGTTGCCCGTTTTTAGGTCTGTCTGGCGACTTCTACGTCCTTGATGTGCTGTATGTGCTTGGCCTTGAGCTTAGCCTTTTGTCCGTCACTGCTCTCTACTTCATTAGCATGGATGTTCTGCATTATGGTGGTGTTGGCATTGTCACTCTTCGTCTATTTGGCCGTGTGACGTTTCGTGCGAAGTCTCGTGATGACTTGTGGTACGTACCTCGTCTTTCTTCCGTGTCCTCATCCTTGTCTTCGGATGGGACGCATGTCTTGATCACGAGCACTCTATCCCTACAACATACACACCTCCGCCATTGTTGCCTATGCCATGTACACAGCTATGCCATTCAGAGCATGATCTGCATGTCGCCTACCCTTGGCCTTGATCCATTTATCTTTCAATTGGCTTGCATAAGTGAATGCATCCATTACGCTGAGGGAAAGATGGGCAGGTCATCTTATCCTATCTCCTCTTTTTGTGCATCCCATCTGCTTGAACTGGACCATTTTTACCTCATGGATTCCTTACTTGTCGAGTCTGTTGCGAAGAGTGGCCGTTACGTTCTCACCCTCAACGAGGACTACTCTAATTGTTTATGGGTGCTCTACCTCTTGTAGATGAGCAACACATTGGTTGTGATCTGTGTTTGGCTCTTTGCTGTACAGCGTGAGGCGGTTCCTTTCCTTAGGAGCCATGGAGGCAGACATGAGACTTATGGGCCTTACACTCTGGCGCAGAACGTTGGCTTTGAGCGCTAGTACCGCACCATGGATGATGCGGTCCACACTATGCACATCGAGTCTGGTTTATCCGAGGACTTCTTCATCGAGGCCATAACGTACATGACCTGGTTTTGGAACAGAGTTCCCCATGGTCCCTTGCCCCGTCCCGTCACTCCCTGCCAGTGTTGGAGTGGGCAGCGTGCATATCTTCATGCTACAAGTGTTTAGGACTTTGTCACCAGCTTCTGGCTCCCAGTGGATCTGCGAGACGGCAAGGTGGCTCCCCGTACTTGGCTCCGTACCTTTCTCGGTGCGTCTCTTCAGTCAAAGGCCTGGTGGTTCCAAGATCTTGTCCGGCATCACATCATTGAGTCATGAGACGCACCATCCTTTGAGGAGCCTTTAATAGGCAATATCCCTTTTGTACGTGCCAAGACCCTTCTGGGCCTATCGCCGCCATTACTTGGAGGAGATGCTTCACCAATGCATGATATTGCTTCCTATCTATTAGTGTTTAAAGTCTCAGGTTCCAACGAGTCACCTATGCCTCCACACAAATTAGACATCCCCACCATATCAAAGTCCCCATCTGAGTCTGCTCCTTAGGCTATTGATAATGCATTTGAGTCCACCTCTTCAGCCGCTGACACCGCCAGCTAGGTGACAAAGTCCACTTCATGGGCCGCTGACACCATCGACCAGGTGAAAGAGTCCACTTCTTCCACTGTGGACTCCGCCACCCAGGCTACCAATGCAGTCACTCCGGCCCGCTGCCTCAAATGACTAGTCAAGCAATCTTTTTCATCAATCACTTCAGTAGAGATTTCCTTCATGTCCTTGCCTCCTCGACCCGGGCATATCTACTCTTCTAGTGTTGGTCTGACATACTCACGCACTCTTGGTGGTCGTCTTTGTCCACTCCTCCTGGTGTCCCTATGAGGCATGCATCTTGAATGACACACTGGGTGTGAGCGTGGAATTGACTAATTTTTGTCCTGTCATTAGAGCACTCATGTTGCTCGCCACCACCACACAACCGGACATGGCCTTCGCTGTGAATCTACTGGCTGAATTCTCTCAGTTTCCATACCAGCTGCACCTAGATGTAGTGATCCGCATGGTGCCATTTGTTGCCTCCATCCGACGTTGTGGATTGAAGTTCCACCACCAGATGTTCGTAGTCGCTGAAGGCTACATGCATAGTCATTGGATTGGAAGAGCAGATGGCAAGAGCCGCACTTGATGGATCTTTCTTGTTGGCAACATAGCTATCTCATGGTGTAGCTGCAAGATGTGGTGCATTGTACGCAATACTGCAGAGGCAAAGTACGTGGCACTGGACGCTGACACATGTAAGGGTGTGTGACTCTGTCTGTTGATGTGTGAGTGCTGTCACCTTTCATCGTCCATCATACCGAATTGTGACAATGAGAGTGCCATCGTCACTGCAGAAAGGATTCATCACACGTGCACAAAACACATCAATGTGGAGAATCACTACGTGTGTTCATAGTTGCATGAGGGCATCATGCAGACTGTGTGGATTGGGACCATGTGACAGCTGGCTGACTTCTTGCCGTGAAGCATGCATCGTTCAAAAAGCATTCTAGTCTGGTTGGTCTACATCCGTGAGTGTACTGTCTTGTATATGTGAGCTCCCTTACCACGTGTTGCCTCACCTATGCCCTCATTCTTCATGTGCTCATCTTCACACTTGTGTGGGCTTGCTGGACTATGGAGGCATGAGATCACAGAGGAGCATGACTTGTGTTTTACACTGTTGATGTATGACCTCTGCACGTGTATGTACATTGTTACCCACGAGTTATGGGGGATTGTTGTGATTTGAATGTGTACCATGTCACTGATCTATGTTGTGACCTCTTGGCTGGTTTACATGCTCATGTGGATGAATGACTCGGCAGACGTTGAAACGATGGGTGCACAACAATGGAGATTATGTCACATTGTTGTGAGAGACATGGCTTCCGTCTCCTCGTGTAGAGTTTTCCACTTGGTAGTGGTGTGTGTCCAGCTCCATCCCTAGCAACCACCATCACTCTTGTTACCGATAGTCATAAGCGGCTGCTCTGAGTAGCATAGAGTTTGTCAAGGTTCAGGCAAACACAGCCTTCCTTTGTGAAATTTCTAGCTCATTCTAACTGCACAACAGCGTTCGCAACATGCATCTTTTGGTATGGTCCAATTTCCAGGGAAAATGGACGACGCCTGGGTTTGGGGCTGTCGGTCCTCTGGCAGGGCTCGCCAAGAAAACCACACAGGCCAAAAAACAGTGCATTTCCTGAATGGTTGGTAGAATGAGTAGCAAGCCTCATAGGTGTGAGGGCCTGGGTTTGTCTGAGATGCGCCTCTCACCAAACCTCATTCCTGCTGCTAACTCACTCATTACTCACTTTCAACTGCAGTTCTAGAGCTAACTTTCGAGTGCAAGCTTTCCCTCATTACTCAGCCAGTGCTGCTCAGTGCAAGCTTTCACGCGCTAAGTCTGAGTACAGCAGGCCACACACTAAGTTTACTTAACTGATCGGATGCATCTTGCATCCGATCAGTTACAACTGCAGTTCTAGAGCCCGGTGTTCATGTGATTCATGGATACAAAGTGACTTGTGTGCTCCCAGAGATCCTTAAAAAAATCCTTGAATAGCATGCGTTTGAGGTATGGTGAATCTTCCCCATTGTATACACGCCAGATTTCGTGTATTAGGTACCTAGATTTGGGTAATTTCCAAGAAGTTGTCTTAAGAGCTAGTAGTCTTTTGTTGACATGGAAAGCTATGTACATGGTACCTGTGCCTTGGGTATTTCATGCAATAATCCAACAACGAAATAAATGAGTATGATTTCATGGGTGAAACATATAATAGAAGTACATATGTCTTCAAATATTTTGAGTGGGTTTTCTAAAAATGGGATGTTTGCTTTCCATTTTTGTGACCGCGGATGGAGATGAACTTCTTGTCGAGCGTAGTCTTGCAATTACTTGATTGTGTTTTGATATGGGACAAATTGTGGAACTCGTCCTCCCCCCCCCAAACCCTCGATTGTCTTGGAGCAGGTTAGCTGGTATTTGTATTGTATTGCAACTATTCCTGTACACTCGTGTATCATGTACACTAGTGTACGTTCTTATCTGTTCATGAGATACACGGGCCATGTACACTTTACCAATACAACCTAGTATTTGGGGGGAGAGGGGAGTCAGCTTGGGATCCGATGCCCCCCCCCCCCCCCCCCCCCCCCCCCCCCCANTAGCTGGTATTTGTATTGTATTGCAACTATTCCTGTACACTAGTGTATCATGTACACTAGTGTATGTTTTTATCTGTTCATGAGATACACGGACCATGTACACTTTACCAATACAACCTAATATTTGGGGGGAGAGGGGAGTCAGCTTGGGATCCGATGCCCCCCCCCCCCCCCCCCCCCCCCCCCCCCCAAAGGGTAGAGTGCATTAGTGAAATGTAGCAGGGTGGTGTATTTCTCTCATGTGGTGAGAAAAGAAATTGTACACTTATGTATGCCCGCTCGTCGACCGCCAATCAATCATGATCGACAATCAATGACTGTCGATTGAGGATCTAGAAACTATTTTTTTACACTTGCGTAACATATGCATTAGTGTTTTTTTTTCATCGATCACGTAGACCGGATACACTAACCAGCTACACTTTTCTAATACACTATACCATTTGGGGAGAGAAGGGGTCATCCGGAGTCCAAGCCTCCCCCCCTTAGATCGAGTGAATTAGCGATGTGTATCTGGTCAGTGTATGGATTTTTTGTGATGATGGAAAAAATCCACTAGTGTATTTGCGTTCGATGGCGCATATATACACAACAAAACGGTCACTATGTAGTCAGGATTCTCACTTCCCCCCCCTCCCACAGATGACCAAATGTATTAGGGGTGTGTATTGGAGCGTGTATTGTGGTTTCCATTTATTTTGTTCACTAATGTACTGTACATGATTGTAAATTCTTACATGTCTACCACTTATCTATTGATACACGCACCATATACAGTCGCACAATACACTTAGATGA
>SZWC01016285.1:11171-36261 GCA_023375785.1 Penium margaritaceum
CCCCCCCCCCCCCCCCAATCATAGTGATATAGAGCTATAAAACGGGGCGTGTATTGTACAACATCCAAGATTATTGACTAGTGTATATTTTGCAAATGGGTTGATTTTAGGGACCGAACCCCGTCCCTCCCCTCCCAGACGATAGAAGGGAACATAATGGGCCCTGCTACCGTGGGGCCAATTAGGAGCCTGGGCAAGCAAAAAAATAAAACCCAAACCCCCCTAAGGTGACTTTGACAGGGATATGGGGTTTTCACGTTTTGGGTTAACAAATAGGCACTGTAATGCCTTACAGTTACAACACATGTTGGGTACAAGTACAAATGTACGTCTTTGATTGTGAACTCTAACTGGAGTTGTAAACCCCTTAACCATGGATTTTATATTTTTTTGTGTGTGTGGAAAACCTTGTGCAAAGTTTTGTGTTTTCAATAATTCAAACACATTTGTATGTCTGTAAGTGGAGATCGTAAATTAAGTTGTTTCGCAGTTTCCACGAAGGTACCATGAAACTTCTAAAGGCATGTGTTCATTATGTACACTTTATGACAAGTGTTTTTTTTCATGGGTTGTTAACCATAAATGATGCGTTTACCACAAGGACGGATGATATGGGCTTTCGCACCTCTTTCTCCCTTGTTCAGCCCTTGTCTTATTTTCTCACTATTGATCACCATTCAATGTGGCTTCCTTAGTGTATTTTTTTCACTCTCTTGATCAATCTTGTCCATTTTTTTCTTTCTATTCTCTTGCTTATGCTGATCTCTAAACTCTTTGAGCTTATTTTGTGGCATGTCTGTTCCTGTACTCCTCATATAGTAACCCTTTCAGGTTTTCTGGGACATCGAGGCTCCTTCCCAAGGGTCATTGCCAATGCCTCCAGATCTTCCTTTCCAAGTTCTACCTCACCCCCCTTCCTCTGCCTGACCATCTTCCCTCTCCCTACGGTTTCCCTACTGTTGTTGAACATGCCTTATTGTAGGTTGGTTTGTAGGTGTGTTGTCATTTTGCCAACGCCACCGCTCGCTTGTGGTCCAACACACCAAGCCTACAACTGGGTAGGTATTTTGGTCGCAACGTCCCCCAAAGCACTTGTACTCTTTGCGGCGTCTGGTGTGCTTGCATGTGTTGCTCCTAGCGGTGCGCTGTTATGTCAATAGATGGTGTTCTGGAGGGGTACAAATGTGTTGGTAAGCTGGTGCAGTTGGAGGGGTGTCGATGAGTGAGGAAGTGGCAATTTCACAGGTATTTGGAGGCGTTTGGTGGACTATGGAGGCGTCAAAGCGTGATGCTTATGAAATGGTATTGTTTTGTAGGGAGACCCTCTTAGGCTTGTGGTGTGGCTTTGGCGCCAGAGGTCACTACACTTCTGTGACACAGCAACCAACAAGGCACCAGGTCTCCACAAGCCAAAGCCCATATGAGCTCAACACAAGCTAAAACCCATAACACAGAGCTGAACTCAGACATTGGATGTGTCAAAACTGGGGGAGCTAGTCAATGTGACAGATTACATTCGTGCGATTGGCTCCCTCATGTACCTGGCGACGACGACCAGAGCAGACGTTGCCTTTGCCGTCAACATCCTGGCACAGTTCTCACAGTGCCTGAGAGCATGACATTTGGAGGCCACACTACGCATTGTCAGGTATGCTCTCTCAACTGCTCGCACTGGCCTGTGCAATCGTGCAAAGCCCTCAGTCATAGTCAACGAGTACACAAACAGCGACTGGGCTCATGACGCCGACGCTCGTAGCCGCACTGGCTACATCTTCCTAGTGGGGGGACTGCCGTGTCATGTGAGAGTGGCAAACAGCGCTGTGTTCCTCGCAGCTCTAGTGAGGCTGAGTATGTTGCTCTTGGTGCTGGAACATGTGAGAGCAACTAGCTCTGTCGCCTCTTGCAGCAGTTGCGTGTTCCCATTCGCTACATCACTTTGCATTGCAACAATCAAAGCACCAAAGCCATTGCTAAGCACGACGGCATGCATCGCACATGCACTAAACACATCAATGTGGAACACCATTTTGTGTGTGAGAGAGTGGCTGCAGATGATGTCCAGATCGTCTCGGTGGACACGCGACAGCAGAGAGCTGACTTCGTCACAAAGGCACTCAGTAGCAACGTCTTCAAGACTGCAGTCCATGTTGTTGGGTTGTTATGCGTCCGTGATGTACCTGGTTGAGTCCTTGTGAACATGCGTACATGTGTACAGTTGGGCTAGTCACATCCTGTGACGTTTGTGTGAATGTATGTGGTACGTCGGCTGTGGGTCATGGGGGCGTGTTGATTTCTGTGTCACATACATGTAGTGACGTCTGGCATCGTTGTACATCCCACACGTCAGTGGCGTAGGTGACTGAGGGAGGCGAGATACTGTAGCCAGCATGCCCGCCGTCACCAAGCCGTGGGCATTGGCCGTGGAAACATCGTTGTTGTTTTTCTGGTCACATGCAGACTTTGTGCTAGTTTAGGAAGTACTTAGGTTCTGTGCCCGTGACTGATGTATTGCATGTGATGTGCACATGAGGAATTTGGAAAGGGGAGGGGGGCATGGTTCGACCTTGGCTTGGATGAGGGTGGAGTTTAGAGCGAGAGCGAGCTCGCCGGTCGCTCGCTTGATTCACCTACCCCGCACCCCATCGCGGATTTTGCTTTGTTGTGACTAACTCTGTATGCTTGGCAAAAAATCCTACCTGTACGTGTGCAATCCATGGCATCTTACCATGCTTGAGGGTGATACTCCTACTTGCTTTACACCCTCACTGCTCTCCCTCTCTACCTACTGGTATCGGAGCGGCTATAGTGAGGAAGTACAGTGCGTTTACTCTTGAACGCGCAATCCTGGCCGTGGGAGGGTCCACCGCTGCCAACCGCCAACTTCTTCATCTCCTCGAAAGACTAGGCTGCGTCTTGCCTGCAAGGGCACCCGCCCGTCGTAGCCCACGTCGTGTGGACTGTGCGGGGCTGCATTACACGTAAGGGGAAAACCCGTACGCTTTCCCCTACCCGCGAGCTGCACCATTGCCGCCGGCTGCACCCACTACGCCATAAAGAGCTGCCACCTCCTGGACTCCTAGCAACAGCACCCGCACCTATCGAGTTTGCTGCATCCACTGCAAAATCACGTGTGTGACAGCAGCAAACGCAGCGTCAGCAGTCTTCACAGCAGCCGCATATGCTGCCACTGCGCTCTTTGCCGCTGCAACCTTGGTACTTGGTCGTTGCCACGACAGCTGTGGTCTCATCACCACTACAGTAATTCTGACGCACTCTGCTGTCAACCTCGACCAAGCCAAAGTGGCAGCCGTAGCTGCACCATTTGTAGGCGTTGGAGCAGCCCCCACAAACACGCTGCAGCTGCCAAGACACTGGTGTCACGCCTGAGCCACCTCGCTGGCCGACAGTGTCACGCTGGCACACAACGAGGTTACCACTACCGCTCCTGCCAGGTCGTATTACGTTGAACACTGCGCAGCTTGCCGGGAGCGATGTCGTCGCACAGCATGTGGAGGGTCACCCGTGTCGCTCGGCTCCTCCCCATCACGACGTGCCTCATTAAGATCTTCCCCTCTCTGCCCTCGGGACTCGCGTGGGGACGACTCCGTTGTTGTGAATGCTGCCGCTGCCGACTTCTTGGGCGGCCTCTACAACAACGCCGTCTCATTGTCTTCCTCTGTCACGCGGCTGGCCTCTCTTGTCATTGACGCTGGCATTGCCACAGTAGCAACCTTTGCGGTATCGGCTAGGGAGGCTAGAGCACCTACATCAATTGATGTTGGGCGTGCTTCCAAATCTTACACTGAAGCTGCTACCATCATTGGACCCATTGCCGCTGTAGACGCTGAAATTGGTACACAGGTGTCTACTGCCACAGCTGCCATCGCCTCCAACACCGCAGCTGCTGCCACAATTGCCGCCACAGCTGCCGCAGCCATATGGACCTCCACTACCTCTACTATTGTGGCGGCTTCTTCCTCTCCATCAACTGCCATCCAGTTAGCCACCACTGTTATCTTTGTTGCTACAGCCGTCACCACTCTCAGTGCAATGACAACTGTAGGTGCTCTTGCCGTGATTGTGCCAGCCGTTTCTGTTGTGTCCGTTTTCTCCGATGCTGCTATTGCTGCCTTTCCACCCCTGTCCCATCTCCTTCGTCCTCCTACAGCTCGATGTCACACCTTGGTGGCACCTGCTGTTTTCTTTCCTGGGAATTCTTGTGCGTGATGCTGTTTCTCTCTGCTAGGTCTGGGGTTGGGAGTTGCCTTGCAGCACTTCTCACACGTGCTTAAAGCACTTCCCATTTTTTCCGTGCCCACTAGGGCGAGGGAAACTCTGCCGAAGTTTTTTCGGCAGAGCCCCTCTCTCGTCACTGTGCCGGTTGACGATGATTCTGTCATCGTAGACCTCCAGCGTCAGCTTACTCACGCTCTTGAGGCCCAGCGCAAAGCTAAGGATCACCTCAAGCTGCAAGAGGAAAACTGTGCAATCTATGCTAATGTGGTTGCTGCCATTGTCCTCAAGCGTCTGCCAGTCGCATCTGTCTACGCTCCTGTTGGCTCTACGGCCAATTCTGGCTCTGGCGCCTCCTCTGCCGCCAATGCTGCTAGCACCACTTCTACCGCTACTTGTGCTATCGCTGCCCCTGCACCACGCCATCATGATTTTTCCTCGCAGCCTCCTGTCCTCTCCCCAAGTCTTGCATTCTCATCCTGGGAGGTGCGACTCAGCGCCTGGCTCAGGGTGAGTGACTCTGGGACTGCTACTTCCCCCCTGACCCCACTGCTAACCCACCTTTTTTCCGTGCTCCTGCTGATGCCGCTCGTGGTGTCCACGCCCTTAATCCCGTCGCACCTGAGCACCTTGTAGACAACGTTGGCACGTTTGACCGCTGCTGGTCGCGATGTTGACCCTGTGGGTGCCTATGCTGTACTACATCGCCTCACCACCATCACTGGTCAGGCTGTACAGATTGTTCTCACTGTGTAGTTTAGCACGTTTTGGATTCGTGCTGATGAGACCGCCGATGCCTACTGGGCTCGTGACCTCAAGCTCCTTCGCAAGCTCGATAAAGCTGCCCCTAGGCTGCTGTCCGCTGTCCTCACCATGGTCAACGGACTCATCCCTGAGCTGTCCGACCTTCTTCGTGACGTCAAAGCCGACGAGCTCCAATGCCTTGCCTCCCAACATGTTCCTCCGCATTCACCTCCGGGCATTGGTGCCCTCTGGGACTTCACGACCGAGCGCCTTGCCGCGTGGTGGACCAGCCTCTAGAACAAGCGGCTCCATCGCACCGCAGTCACTGGAGTTGCAGGCCTTACCACTGTTATAGCTCCCTCGACTGTCTCCTCATCATCCTCCTCTTTCTCCTCCTCGACCAGCTCCACCACCACCGCTCTTGCCTCTCAGGGCCGCGGCCGCAGTCGCGGCCAGGGCAAGGGGCGCCGGAGGGCCAAGGAGAAAGCCGCTACCCCTGCTTCACTTGTTCTTGGTGCTGTGACCTGCCGGAACTACGGCTCTCTTGACTACTCGGCGCGTCCGTGTCCCACTCCTCCTGACAACCTTCGTCTTGCTTGTGCGATGCGTGCCCACTGAGCTCATATAGCTGGTGCCTCTGCTGCAACCGTGTATTCATCCAGCTCACCCTCCACATCGTTGATCCCTCAGTCCTCCGCTCAGACCTATGTCATCACCAGGATTCCCTCCGGGCCTCCCGTGGTCCCTTACCCTTAGGGCTGGCTGCCCCCTTATTGTGCTCCATCCTACGTTGCTCCACCCCTGTCCAGCTACACCCCCCCGGCGTGGCTCCCTCCCACTTCCTGGGCCGCGACTCCGGTGTCTTTAGCGTCTTTTGCGGGTGACGGCGAGCGCCAGCTGGAATAGTCACCGCTTTAGCTCCCTCGCCTTTGCGATCAGGGAGGTGAGGATGTTGCTCCCTTGGCCAGTGGTCCTATATGTCAGACTGACGTTGTCCTTCGTGGTCAACCGTCAAGTCATGTGCATGGGCCGTTATCTCCCTCTGTTCCGTGGATTGAGCATGGGCTATCAGTCCTTCTCTCGCGTTGTCTTGTTGCCTATGCGTCCTCTCCTTGTCGTGTAGGCACTGTGGCGACGTGTAGCGTTCTTCCCCTTGCTCGTGCATTGGGTGGCTTCTGGATCTTGGATTTGGGGGCCACCCACCACATGACATCTGCCTGTTCCTCGTTTGTCTCCCTCGGCCCCGCTGGTGCTGTCCGCTTTGTCCTCAGTGGGTCCAATCAGCTGCTCCCCGTCCAAGGTTTTGGTATGTTCGTTTTGTTGGTCCCAATGGCGGTGTATACCTTCCTGACGTGTTATACATCCCTTCTTTGGAGCGCAGCTTGTTGTCGGTGTCCTCCCTCGATGATCAACACATGGACTTTGCTGCTAGTCAAGGTGTTGGCACAGTGCGTCTTCGCACTTCTGGTCGTGTTGTCTTGCGTGGTGTGAAATGTGACGATCTCTACCATGTTCCCCTTTTTTGCCCTTCTTCTGCCTTGGTTGGCACTGCCCTTGCGCACGTCGCCCCTGATCCCTCTCCTTCTCTTATTCAGCTGCTGCATCGCCATGTCTCTCATGTTCACACTGACGCTATCTCTAGCATGTTGTGCCTCCAGCCTACTTCGGGACTCTCCCCTTCTACTTTTCTTGCTCCCTGTCCCTGTGACTGCCTTGATTGTGCTCAAAGCAAGATGCATTGCTCTCCCTTCTCTGACTCCAAATCCCAATCCCGTTTTCCTCTTGATCGTGTACACGCCGACATCATGCGTCCCCTTCCCCATTATCTCCTTGGTGATGTCGGTCGCTATGTCTTGTGTCTCACGGATGATTTTTCTTGCTTTTGTTGGGAATTTGCTCTTCGGCACAACAGTAACGTTTGTCCCGCTGTGGAAACTTGGCTTGCTCCAGCTGAACGCGCCTGCTTGGGCTCACTGCGTATCTTTTGTAGTGACCGCGGTGATGAGTTCCTTGGACCCACTGCACATTTTCTTGCATCCAAGGGGGTGTGTCTGGAGATTTCCGCTCCTTACAAACCCCAACAGAATGGCGTCTCTGAGCACTGGAACCGTACCCTCATTGATGGTGTACGGTCCCTCTTGTCTGAGTCTGGTCTTCCCTCGCTCTTTGCCTTTGAGGAAATGAGCTACATGACTTGGGACTGGAACCGCGTTCCACATGGACCCCTTCCTTGTTCTGTCACCCTTGTTGAGCGTTGGTACGGCGCTTGCGCTGACCTTTGGCTTGCCCGCGTCTGGGGATGCATTGCCTCCGCCTGGCTGCCTGATGACTTACGTGATGGCAAACTGTCCCCGTGTGGTTGTTTGTGTTCGTTCTTGGGTGTCTCAGCCTAGTCTTAGGCTTGGCGAGTCTGGGACCCCGTCCGTCCCTGCATCGTCGAATCTCGTGAAGTGCTTTTCTTCAAGTCAATCTTTCTGCGTGACCTTGGCCGCCTTTCATCCGCTGCATCCCTCCTTTCATCGCTCTTTTGGCTTGGGGGGGAAGTTGGTCCTGTCAGTCCAGTCAGTCATGTCGCGCCTATAGTCCCTCCTGTCGCGACTCTGCCGGCTACACCCTCTCAGCTCCCGTCGTCCGGCGTACCGCCCCCACCTGGCTCACCCTCATCTTTGTCTTCTAGCTCTCCCACACCACCAACCTCTCCGATAATGTCCTCGTCCGCCTCTATGTCATCTTCGCCGTCGGCCAGCTCCCCATCCTTCACTCCTGATGTCCATGCTGTATCACCAGACCATGCGGCACTGGACGCCTCTGTGTCCTTAGAGACCACTCGACCTGCCCCTGTATCACCCTTTTTCCGTGCAGGATGTCTGCATACACTCCCACATTGCATCTCTAGGATCACTACACCGTCCGGTCGTCCATTGAGGTCTGGGACCTCTCAGTCTTCGGTCGTGCCCACTCAGTCTCCTGTCGTACCCGCACAGTCTCCCATCGTGCCGAAAGGCATGGATGCACTTGGTCTAGCCACTAGTGTTATCCATCCCAGTTGTGCACTGGACTACGCGTTGCTCGTCTTTGAGCACACTCCGGCGGTGGCTGTAGTGGCCACTGCGACTGTCGCCGAGTGTCATGTTGCTAGCGGCTCTGAGTCCCTGTCCCCAGAGTCGTCTATCGCTCGTCAGGCACACTCGGCTCCTGATGAACAGTAGTGGGAAGCAGCAATGCGCAATGAGCTAAATGCCTTAGACGACCATGGTATTTACGAGCTGGTTGACCTCCCCACAAGGCACAAAGCCATTGATGCGCGATGGGTCTTTAGGCACAAGTACAAGTCTGATAAAACAGTGGACAAGTACAAGGCTCGCCTCACAGCGAAGGGATTTTCCCAAGTTCCAAGCATTGACTTTGACAAGACATTTACGCGAGTTGGTCGCTACACCACTGCTCACGCTCTACTGAGTCTCGTGGCTCAGCACGAGTTGGAGCAGATGGATGTCAACAATGCCTTCCTCCATGGGCAGCTAGACAAGAAGATCTACATGGTTCAACCCCCTGGGTTCTCCTATGGCATTAACAGAGTCTAACGTTTGCTGAAGGCTCTCTATGGCCTGAAGCAATCGCCTTGGTGTTGGAACCAAGACATCACCTCCACACTTGAGAAGGGTGGCTACCAACGGAGTACAATGGATCCCTCAATTTTTGTCACCCCACCTTCGGCTCCCTTTGTGGATGTCCTTGTGTATGTAGATGACCTGCTGATCGCGTAACCCAGTCGGGGGGCTGTGAAGGCTGTGAAGACACTCCTTCAGTCCACCTACAAGATGAAATACCTAGGACCAGCTCGTGTCTTTCAGGGCATGGAGTTGGAGCGAGATCGCACTCGTCGCGTTCTCCATGTCCACCAGGGTGCTTACGTCCGTAGTCTAGGGGAGCGCTTCTCCTTGTTTCTCAAGACGGTGCAAGAGAGTCGACTCCGATGATCCCAGGCGGACAGAGGTTGCTGAAGACACTGGATGTGTCAAAACTGGGGGAGCCAGTCGATGTGACAGGTTACCTTCGTGTGATCGGCTCCCTCATGTACCTGGCAACGACGGCCAGAGCGGACGTTGCCTTCACCGTCAATAACATATATTCGCAATGTGTACGAGATGGACCTGTCGCACAAAAAAGTGGGTATCGGAGGCATATGGTTAAAAGTGGGTAACTCGTGCAAGTTCTTTCAACTTTTTTGAAAAGAGAAAAAAGTGGGGAAAGCGTAAATACCCGGACAAAAAGTGGGGAATCCGGTCTGCGATTCCCAAAACGTGGGTAACCTGCGCAAAACGTTTTCAAATGGTGGGTAAAAAGGAACCCCCCCCCCCTTTGCTTCAGTTTTGGATATGGCATGGTTGATATTCAAATTACAGATATTTCAGGCTTATGTTGACTGTTGAGTGGATACATCAGATATAAAACCCCTTTTCAAAAAGGACGGAGTGACTATATACCCCTACTTTCGCATAAGTCGCATCCGCACCTCCGTCGGAGCAATAAGCCCCATCCGCCCCTCCGTCGGAACAATAAGCCCCATCCTTCCCTGTGTCGGAACAATAAGCCTCATCCGTCCTTTCGACACGGACGCGACAGTCAAAAAATAGAAAACATACCCCTCTCATTTGTCAAAGATAGCATGTCGACGTCGCATGGATGCGCCGTCGACATGCTGATGTCACCTTTTTGAACTGATCATTACAAACTCCTTAACATAAGGGTTTGTCATTTTACGTAAATGGTTTGCAGGAATTGTGCATGGGGGGTCCGAGACTCCCCATGCGTTAAAAGGGAACTTGCTGGGCCCCACTACTGCGGGGCCCAACGGGTGCCCGCATAAAAAAAAACTCTAAAACCCCTGGTGTAATTAGGGGTGGGTTTGTTCATAGTTTGTATATCAATGAGGGCATAAAGTTGGAAAAAATGTAAAATACAAGAAAAAGGGATTTTCGATTCGGATTGATTCCCTTATACCCACCTTTTGAGCATCGTAATTCCCAAATACCCACTTTGTACAAAAGACGAATACAATACCTTCTCTTTTTAACTGGTGACCGCATTGTCCACAAAGTACAAATAGTTTGTAACCGTGAACGCGGTACCCACTGGTGAGGAAATATGACTACAATACTGATATTGTGTGCATGATTCTAACATGTGTGGACATTGTGGTCACAATATTTTGGATTTATATGGATTTGTTCTACTTTTCGTTCTAGTGCGAGTTGCGTGCAAGCGTGAGGCGACTGATACCTTACAATTCATGTGTTTACGCGTGTCTGTCGGTGTCATCAAAGTCATGGGTCATGTGTCGTCGTAAATTGCTGCAACCGTGTTGCCGAATGCGCCTGCAAAATGTGCGGGGTTTTTTTTTTGCCCGGAGATGTCGTCATCTGTATAAAAGTATTAGTCGATATCGTCATCGCTTCTTGTCGTACACCGAACGATGTTGCATACAAGAGAAGTGCCATCTTCTGAATGGGAAAGAGGCCATCACTCTTAACCATGACGACGATAACCTTAGGTACACGTGCGCCACGTCGGCAGATATTGGCAGACGATTGGCACATCCGGGGTTCCGGGCCCATGCATCCAATAAGGACGCTGCAGAATGCCAGATCGAAGCCACGTCGGCGCATAGTGGGTGTGTGATGCAATAGCCTGCGAACTGGCCCAACTTTTGATGCTCCTTACAAGGGTGATCGTTAGGTGCACCATGGGACATGATGTCCCTAGTTTCATCATGCTACATGTCATCATCTATGTTGGTTTTCCCCGTTGTCCGTTCGTGCCACTTTTGCACGCCATGGGAAACATGCCGTACCCCGTCAGAGCCCTGTTCTTCCGAGACGAACCCGCTCACCATGGCTGTCGTGCTCGCTCTAAGCTCTGGTAAGTGGGTATCATAGGTGCGAAAGTGACCGTTAGGTGGGTACAATGTATATTGGCGTGCATGCTTCTGCATGCCATACCCACTATGGGTCTTATGGATCCACCATTTTTCAAGTTTTACGTTCCTCCGAAACCCCCCGTCGGCAGCTCCGACGAGGAGCAGGAACCTCGTGAATCCCAAGGCTACACGGCCGGTTTTGTCTTTGACGACTTTGAGGAGGCGTGCTGGGTGGAGCACGTCCAGGCCGAAGAACGCTTAACTCCACGCTCCCCAGATCGTGGAGAGCACTCTTTCATGAGGTTGAATGGAGGCTCCCGCATCAGGCCGTTTTGTCCTCAGGCCGCGGGTGGGTTAAGCCGCACAAGTCGCCATGGCGTCACACTTAACATGGATGGCTTTGCTTCTGCGACCTAGTACGATCCACCTGTCTATCCCTGTGCCGTCCTTGTCACATCGCCCTACTAGTACGATCATTTAACATGCTGTCCGGTGCTTATTCTTGCAGGATCGTCAGATGACGAGCACACCCGCCCCCCCCGATGAACACCGCGGTCTCCGCTGCCAAGAATAAGGGCACCAAGCCCAGGAAGCGTGCTCGGCCAGAGTCTCCCATTTATTTTTCGGGAGGCTCTTCTTTCCAGAACATGGACGCCTGCCGCAAGGCGGTCCACGACTACGCCGTCACCGCACACATGGGATGAAGTTCGTGCGGAGTGAGCCGTCGCGGCTTGAAGCTAGTTGTGCAGAGTGGAGGCAGTCGGGCTGCGCGTGGCAGCTGAAGGCACGGTGGCAGCGGAAAACAAACAACGTCAAGGTCATTTTTTTAAAGAGGGCCACAAGTGCAGCCGCATGGGCACAAAGGGAGACCCCTCGCACAAAGCCGTGTGGGTGTTGCACCACATCGAGAGCATTGTCAACAAGGAGCAATGCACCACCTCCAAGGCCCTCCACCAGATCGTGGAAGCGCACACCGGCGAGAGGTCTGCCTACCACGCCATTCACCGTGCGAAGAAGAAGGCCCTGAAGAATCTCATGGGCGAGAAAATCCAGTCATGGGGTCTGTTCCCTGCATACGTCGCCGCAGTAAGTATCATGCTGTCCTTCTTGGCTTGTGGTATGCTATTCATGTGGTTTTTGCATAAGTGCCAACCCTAGACGTGTTTTGCTCTGTTTACGTGATTCATGCATGCAGTTGAAGAGGGTTGACCCATCCACCGTCGCTGTTGTGGAGCAGGACCAACACCATCTCTTCCAACGGGCCTTTGTGGCCCAGGGAGCTTGCAGAAACGGATGGTCGCATGTGCGGTGGTTGCTGACAATGGATGGCACGTTTTTAAAAAACGGCTTCAAGCAAGTGCTGTTGCTGGCACAGTACTGGGACACCAACAACCACGTAGTGCCGATGGCGTGGGCCATATGCCCACAAGAAGACAAGGACAAGTGGGACTGGTTTTGTCAGCGGCTGGCAGAGGCGTATCCGACGGCCCAGCACAACGGGACCGTAGTCATCAGCGACAGAGACGCCGGTCTCATCACCGCCGTGAAGCGCCAATTACCAAGAGCTATCCACGCATACTGCTGTCAGCACCTGCGGGAGAATGTCAAGGCTGAGGCGGGCTCAGCAGCAGCCGACCTCATGTGGCGAATGGCTTCTGCTTTCACAAAGAACGAGTTCGACTGTGCGTGGGACGAGCTCGGTCGGACGTCCGACAAGGCCTACACATACCTATTTGGTGGAGATGGCGACCCAGGGCTGCCATTGGAGCAGTGGACGCGCCTCAAGTGCCCTGTGCCTCGTGGTGGGCACGTGACGTCAAACGCAATGGAGTCCCTCAACTCCTGCCTGATGGACGTACGCCACCTGTACCCTTTCCACTGCTTTGCACAAATCTACCCTTTTGTGCAGAGACCTTTCATGGAGCACCGCCGTGCATCGCACGACTGTGAGAGCCGTTACGCGCCCGTCGTGGATGCCAAGTTGCAGCACTACACGGAACACGCCAAGGAGTACCGTGTCATGCACCATGGCGGGCTCATGGGCACCGTCACCGGCCCCAGGAGCCTGGCGGGCCGTGAAGTTGATGTAAACGCGAAGTCTTGCTCATGCAGGCAATGCGTGGAGTATGGATACCCCTGCTAGCATGCCGTAACGCTGATGTTGGATGAAGGCGTGAACCTGGGCCTTTACACCGACATGCATCTATCCCAGATGGTGTGGCGACGTACATACCGGACTCCCATGCGCGAACTACAGTAGGCCATGCGCGGGTGGGGCCAGCCGGGTGTGAGGCGCTCTCGTGGGCGTCCACGCTCTAAGCGCATGGACAAGGAGACCCGTTGCAAGCGTGACCGTATCTGCACCAAATGCGGAAGAAAGGGACACCCGCCCCGGAAGTGCAACAACCCACCAGCACAGAGTCCAGCAGCAGTGGCTGCAGCACGCGCGAGAGAGCTGGCAGCCAGCGCCATGGATGTAGAGAGTACTGGAGTGGAGCTTGTTGCCAGTACCGTGGCACCGGCCGCAGATGGTCATAGTGTGGGCGCGGGCAGTGGAGCTCAAGGCGTTGAGGGCGGCGGTGGTGGAAGTGTAGTTGAGGCGCGGCAGGCTGGGGCTGCTCCTGGTGCTCCCGGTACAAGCAGTGAAGGGCAAGGTGGGGAGGGTGGTGCGGCGAGTGGAACAGAGGTGGTACGTGGAGCTGCTGGCGGTGGGAATGGGGGTGCTGGTGGTATAGCTGGCGTGTTGACAGTTGTGCTGGCTATTGGCAATGGAGGTGCAAGGCGTCGTGCTTCACGCCGTGCAGGAAGAGCCAGGGGAGCGTCCAGCAGGTCCGCGGGAGGACCGCACAGTGGAGACAATGGTGGTGCTCTTGGTGCAGGGGGGAGGGGCATTGGGTGCAGACATAGCTGCAGGCAATGCTACAGGTGGGGGGGGGGAAGCAGATGGTGCAGAGGGCATGCTCATCATAACGTAATAGGCGGAAAATCCTGATGATGTAGATGACTCCAGTGAGTCCTCTTGGTGTGAAAGCTCTGAGTCAGGTGACTGCACTGACACGGACTTAGAAGAAGAAGAGTCCCTGCCCTCGGGTTGTGGGGATGAGGATGAGTGGGAGTCTTTGTCGGGCATGTCTAAGGACGACGCACATCCCAAGCGGCGTCGCCGTGCGTAATGGTCCTCTGCTTATTTGCCATGGTAAGCCTTAAGCAGAGTTTTTTGTGTATGCATGTTTTCAATATTTCATTATGCTTGTACAGCATTTCTATCCAATGGGTTTCTTTGCTATTGCAGGTTCTACCAGTTGCCTACATCCGTGGGTCCGTGACGAGCCCAAGGAAACGCAAGAACGTCTGGAGGAGACCTGCAAAGCCCCGAGCAGAGGGACAAGCAGTTGGTGACAATGCATTCGTGGAGACAGGACTGCTACTTAGGACACTTAGCTTGCACGATGGTGATGAGACAGAGGCCAGATTGCATGTGGCCAATCCCTGTAGTGGGCATTGTGCATCACCCTTTGGGGATGAATACTTTGATGCTGTGTGTGAGTTCTCGGGGGACACAGAGTGTGTGGCATGCAAAGTCATTTCGAATGTGCGTAGTCTCCTTGTGTACGTGTAGGTCTAGACTAGCCATGGCTATTTGACCCCGCTGTTCTTTTGAGTGAAACATGTGACATTCCTCAATGGCTTGCCCTTAGGTATTGCATTGATGTGTTCATGAGGAGTGTGATCATTGGTCTATTCATTCGAATCGGCAAACCTTAGGAAACATCGTTGTAAGCAATGAAGTAGTGCACTCGTACAACAAGTAAGGATGGCTTGTTGCAATGTGTATGGAAGTGGTCTATTTTCACCAGGTGTAGTCATTCGCATAGGAACATGTTAGGACGCATCGTTTCATCCTGTGCATTAGTGTACGAAATGAAGACGTAAGATTGGTTTGTGCAATGTGTCTAGAACAGGAGTACTTTGAGGTGGAACAATACTTTGGTCTTTTTTACAGAGGTGAAAATGCAGTGCTGGTAGATGACGTTGGGTATGCTTGTAGCATTCAGAAGAAATTTTTTGATTTACCCACTGTCACATGTGCAGGTCTTCTGCCAGAATTGTTTATTAAAGGTAGTGTATGAGAACATTAGGGTCAATGTTGCTATCAATGTACTAGCAGACATTGATCACACCATATGACAACGCTTAACAGTCAACGAATTCTGTAAACGGTACGCGGAGAAGAGAACACTAGGTATGTTGATGAACAAAAGTTATAAACTAGTCCAAAATATCCACCGACAGTATCAAGTCCAAGGCATCCACTGCCCTGGGGTGTTTGGTGGACGAGGAGTTGGCATGCGAACACCCAGTGTCCAGCACATGGTCTCTGGTTTGCATGGGTTGTTCACACAGGTCGGTTTCACCTCCGTTGCAACGAGCGTGTCCAAACGAGCCTTGATCGTAGCCCATGCCTCCTTCACTTGCTGGGGCTTCTGATGTGGCATGCTGGGTGTGGTAGGTTCGCCACCCCATGCGCCAACTTCATCCCATCGGTACATCCTCAACATAGTTGCCCATGTGTAGGTACGCTCGGTGTAGAAACGCGTACGCACATACATAACGTCAGTGGGCTCGGTGTCGTCATGTGTATAGGACGGTTGACCCATGTGTACTAAGGTAACCATGATGATTGGAGATGGCTAATGACAATTGCCACCTCCGTATTTGTACGAGGTCTACGAGCGGTTGCATCCGCACGGACAGTCAGGATCGGATGAGATCCATGGCTCCCATATGTCTGGGCAGTTCGATGGTTTGAAGCTAGGCAATGGCCAGTCAAGGGTCTGTGCCATGGCTTCAGGTGTCGCGGGCCATGTGGCCTTTGGCGGATGGCGGCCACGTACAAATCTCGTACGTGCCTCTTTATGGTCCCATATTTCCTTGATTGCGACCCATGCTCGGTGTGCAACGAAGGGATCCACATAATATCCGACACTCCATCCTCGACCTTCTCTGTACTTCATGCGCCCCTCGGATGACATGCCGTCGAAGCCAAGATTGGTTTCTTGATCCAATGGAAGAGGTGTCGCTAAGTGAAGAAGAACGCTTTATGCGTAGTTCGATGTTATATACTTCTCAGTACGCCGAATAACCTTGCAAACCGGTACATTCTACCGGTTCGTCAGGTGAATCCTTCGCAGCCATAATTATTCCTTACCGCGCATACATGACAGATGCGAAGAGACTGTTTCGGCGGAATGATTGGCCCATAACTCGTCGATCACGGCTTCATACGACAGCGCATCAACGGCGTCCGCTCGTCGCGTCAGCTCATGCTTGGTCGCAACTGTAGGTACGCTGGAATACGTCGTCGAGGCGTATGAGTGGTCCTCCAGTACACGCTGGAGGCCTGACACGGTGGCATGCCACGTAACCGCTGGGACGCATACCCTTCCACGATGCAGATAATTCTCCCACTACGGACCCGTTCTGTTGTTTTCGCGCTCCGAGGCCCTGCCGCCTGCTACGCAGAAAAGTGGGTATCAAAGTCAGCCCTGAAATAGTGGGTAATTTGAGCAGCCTTTTTTAACTTTGGACATTGTGGTCACCGATTGAAAAGTGTGGGGAGAACGGAAGGGACCTGCGAAAAAGTGGGGATAGTGTTGTGATGTTGTCAGTCATACACAGTTGTACAGTTGGTTGTGACCACTCGGCTGTGTCCATGCTCGTGCAGATCCTTGAGGCAGACCCAGCTGGAGACAGAGTTTCCTGAGGTGATGCTCCACCCGCTGGAGGCAGCCTGGCAGCCTACCCAGTGTACCAGAGGGCTCCCACAGCCCACGGACTACGTTTGGAGGTCTTCAGGATTTTCTCGGTGGAGAGCCCTGCCAGGCTGATTTACATGTTTGCTTTCTTACACTCTCCGGCTGTTCCCGGACGTAGGCGTGTGACCAGTCGTTGTGTCTGTCTTTTTGTCGTGCATCCGTAGGATCAGACGGCGCTCCGTTTGGATGCTTGTGCGCAGAATTATGGCCAAAACAGTGGTTTTGGGCCGGTTCAGGTTTGACAGGCACCGCCGTGTGCGCCACCCGCCATGAGCCACTGCGGCTTTTTATGCTGTGGACCTGTCATTTGTTATCTCTCTCTGCANCAGCAGGTCCTGGTTGGACCCATCACCACCCTGAGTCGCTTGAAGCGACAAGAGCACGCAGCGACGCATATGCCATCATCCTGATGCGTCAGAAACCGCAACGGCAGATTCGTGCTGCAGCTGCAGCGTGCCACAACGGCTTGAGGCCGTTGGAGCCCTTGCGCGCAGCAGCAGCCGGTCCGAGGCCGCCCGTGTGGCGACTTGGAGCCGCAAACCGGGCGAGCAACAGCACCATCAGCGAGCAACAGCAGCAGCGGCGGCCGTGGCCACTCAGGCACCAGAGGAACCAGTACCTTTTGTAGGTGCTGACTCCAGCCGTGTAGCTTCCTGGAAGCCGCACGGACGTGGAGGAGCCGCAGACGCAAATCGCGTCAGCCGCCATCCTCTCTTCACCCGCCTGTGCCGGACTCAAATAGCCACCAAAAGTTGCGCGCTATGACTCGTTGGAAAGCTTAGATCTCAAGCTTTCCATCGCGCCCTCCATTGCCTCATTTGGACTCTGTAGCCTCCAGCATTCACCGTTCCGCATCACTGAATTGAGTTTTTTCATTTTTTCGGCCTGAGCACAAAATCAGGTCGTTTTGGCCTTTTCCCCCACTTTTTGAAGACGAAAATTTCACCATTGTCTTCAGCATCCTCAGACGCCTCTGTGGTCCAAATTTCGCTTCATTTGGACAACCTTCAATGTTTAGTGGTGAAAATTTAGATTTTTAAATTTTCAGCACTTAGCCGATTTTTTGGTCAGAAGGTCGACTTTTGCCACCGTCCTAAATCGGCGAGAAACGCTGACGGTTCTGCGTTCGGACGACTTTCGCACCGCCTCAGCATGGAGCCGAGCAGCTCCAAGGGCAAGGAGCTAGAGAACACCGTCACGAGCGGGGGCCGCAGCCCACGCTCAAAGGCGATTGACTTCATGCTGGTGGAGCAGTCGTCACTCCGCCAGCGCCAGGATGAGCGGTCAGCTACACTGCGACAGATCCGCGATGCCTTGGTCTCTCTGTCTGGGACACCGGGACATCACCCCAGGAGAGAGAGAGAGGCAACCCCATCGGCCCAGGATTCTGCTGGCCCCACTACCGCCCCTGCGCAGAGACGAGAGTCCATGGTCGAGGAGTGGGATCAGGCGCCACCTCCCACTGGGGAGGACGCGCTTCGCCGGTTGATGGAGCAGATGAAGAGCCTGCGCATTGAGACACCGGCGCCCAGTCCGAGGGGACAGCAGCAGCAGCAGCAGCAGCAGACCCACCCGCGTCAGGTCTTGGGTGCCGCTGGAGGAACAGCGTTGATGCCTTTCATGCCCTTCCCACGCCCGCTCCTAGCACCACCAGAGGTCCAGCTCCCCACGGAGCGACGACCCAAGGACTTCGAGACTTCCCCGCCTCGCTACGACAGCAAGGCGGGGTTTGACTGTTGGGAGGTGCTGTTTCAGGTATGGGCAGACTCAGAGGGAGTTTGGCCCTACTACCATAGCCAGTACCAGACGGCTGATCCGCTCCAGTCCCAGACGGCAGCGCGTGCCATGCGTGGACTGCTGTACGCAGTTCCACAGGAGACAGTGGTTGACTTCCGCCCCTTCCTGGGCACGCCTGGGACAGGAGCAAGCGCAGACCCGCGCTGCGGCTGGGAGCTGGCGCTGACCCTTTTTGCAGCAGAGACTCACGCGACCCGGTCAGTGCGCCTTCACGAGTTCCACTCCCTTCATCAGGGATCCTCGGAGTCAACAACTGATTATTGGCGTCGGGCCATGCGCTTATACACTCGTCTGGGCACCGGAGGCGGCTCTCAGCTCTGGGCGCTGGACACCATCATGCTGGGAGTGCGCCGCGAGCTCACTGACACCTTCTCCCGCCTCGACCAGGACGTCCTCGCGTCCATGTCCGACACCCTGCAGCTGTTGCCCTGGGCGCAACGGTACTTCATCCAGGTCGCGAGAGCTGACGAGGCAGGTCGCGCGCATCGGCAGGGCGCCATGGCCACAGCAGCAGTGGGAGCGACGTCCCCTACGCCTTCCACACCGTCGTCCACCTTCACCCCCACCAGCTCCACCTCTGCCTCTCCCGCTTCCTCCCCTGCTACTCCGACAGCCACTACAACAGCCGTGAATGGGAAGAAGGGGAAGAAGAAGAGGGGACCGCAACAGCCTTCCGGTGGCACCGGATGGGCGGTCCGTTGCCACAACTGCGGCGGACCTCATCGCTACACTGAGTGTCAGCAGGAGCTGGACTGGGCGAGGATCACTCGCGGTCTTCAGGAAGCCCACGTGGAGCGGATCGGCACTGGAGCAGCAGCTCGTGCCGCAGCGACCTCGGGGGCAGCACCGGCGGCAGATCCTCCGCCATCCGGGGGGAGTACCACGCTGGACCCGAGGGACCAGACCATCGCGGAGCTACGTCGACTGCTGGCAGTTCGCTCACAGGGAGGTGCAAGTGTGCTGTCATAGCCGAGTGGTCCACAGAGTGACTGTCCATCTGTGTTTGTGGCACGTGGTCGTACTTGTGGGGGGGCTGCGTCGCCTGGTGAGGATGAGTCTGACAGCACAGAGTAGTTGGATGAGTCGCATCGTCGTGCATTGTCTCGCTGTCCTGCCACACCTGCTGAGCGTCCAGCAGAGGCAGCGTGCTCCGTTGCTCGTTGTACCGTGACCACCACAGGTCGTGAGGCAAGTGGCCACTCGATCATTGACTCAGGGGCCACTCACCACATGATCTGCTACCGTACCGCCTTTGTCGTGCTTGGTCCTGTTGGGTCTGTTCGGTCAGTGCGGACAGGTTTTGGACAGTCACTACCTGTTCAGGAGACAGGGATCTTACGGTTCGATGGTCCGTCTGGTCCCGTGTATCTTCCTGACGTGCTTTCCGTGCCTGATCTCGAGCTCAACCTGCTCTCTGTCCGTGCCTGCACAAGGATGGGTCTCTCTGTTCACCACTCCATTGATGATGCCACGATCACTGCACTTGACACTTCCACGGTTGTGTTGCGTGCCTCTGTTGTGGATGACCTGTATCGCATCGTGCGCTGCTCTGCTCTTGACTCTTCCCCTTGCTCATCTGCCCGCGTCTTTGTCACGGGGGTGTTGTCTCCTGACCACCAGCGCCTGGTACATTGGCGCTTGTGTCATGTGAGTACGGACACTATGTCCAGGCTCATTCGTACACAACTCGCTCTCGGTCTTGATGCGGCTTCCTTCGAGAAGCCGCCCAAGACCGACTGTCTGTTCTGCGCTCAGGGCAAGATGCATCGATGCACCTACCCTGCCTCCGTCACTCACGCGCAGCGTCCCCTGGAGCTTGTCCACTCGGACCTCCTCGGACCTCTCCCTGTCGAGTCTGTCGCTGACCGTGGTCGGTATGTCCTTACCCTCACGGATGACTTCACCCGCATGCGTTGGGTCTACTGCCTTCGCCACAAGAGTGATGCCGCTCTAGGCGTGCGCTTGTGGCTCGTGATGGCCGAGCGTCAGTCTCGTCACTCCCTCCACACCTTGCGCTCTGACCGCGGCGGTGAGTATCTCGGTGAGCTGACCACTGACTTCGCCGAGCTTGGTATCTGTCACCAGCTCTCGGCCCCTGCTACGCCACAGTAGAACGGTGTGTCCGAGCGCTGGAACCGCACCATGGAGGACGCGGTTTGCACCATGCGCGCTGAGTGCGGTCTCGCGGAGTCCTTCGCCTTCGAGGGCTTCGCCTACATGACGTGGGTCTGGAACCACCTCCCGCATGGTCCCTTACCGGACCACGTCACGCCATATGAGCTGTGGTTCGGTCACCGTGCGGAACTCAGGCTTGCTCGCGTCCGGGGTTCCTTGGCCTGTGTCTGGTACACCGAGGACCAGCAGGGGTCCAAGGTCTCTCCGCGCGGCCGGATGTGTGCCTTCCTCGGTGTCTCCTCGCATTCCAAAGCGTGGCATTTCTGGGATGCGGGTGACCACCGCATCCTTGAGTCACGCGACGCGCTGTTTTTTGAGGCACTGTCGTACCGCGACCTGTCTGCCATTCTCACCCAGGGAGCGTCTCACGTTCCCACCTGTGAGGCCTCCCGTCGGATGGAGGAGTCTACCCCACAGGGTGAGTCCGTCCGGGGTGCCTCCGGGGTGGGACCGTCGCTGGCCACCATTGACCCGGCCATCATTGCTGTCGGGCCTATAGTCTCTACGCCTGCCCCGCTTGCGCCCGCCACGACTGTCTCGCCTGTGCCTGCCGCGCCTGCCTCACCCGCGCCTACCGCGACTGCCTCGCCCGCGCCTTCCACGACTGCCTCGCCCGCACCTGCGGCGCCTGCTTCGTCCGCACCTGCAGCGCCTACTTCGCCCGCACCTGCAGCGCCTGCTTCGCCCACACCTGCAGCGCCTGCTTCGCCCGCACCTGCAGCGCCTGCTTCGCCTGTCGGGGCTGCACCTGCCGCCTCTTTGCCTCCGACGCTTGCCTCACCCGCGCCCGCCGCGAGTGTCTCGCCCGCGCCTGCCGCGACCGTCTCGTCCGTGCCTGTAGCGCCTGTTTCGCCCGCGCCTGCTGCGCCTGTCTCGCCCACGCCTGCAGCGTCTCCAGAGACAACACCTGCCCTCCCTGTGCCAGAACCGTCGGTCAGCTCAGACTCGGGCTACTCTTGTGGACCAGGTGGGCGTCTCCGCCCACTGGCCTCACGAGCACCTTCGACTGCGGTTGCGCCACCCAGACGACGCACGCGCAGCGTGCACAGTGGTGACCCTGGCACAAAGGGTCTCGGCCTAAGTGTCCAAGACACCTACACGGAGGTGCACCAAGCTTGTCCCATTGGGCACCAGCTGATCACTGACGAGCACGAGGCTGCACAGGCAGCTGCCGCTGACCTAGTTGCGGTCCGTCCGACCCATGAGGCATGTGTCCTGGCCACCCGGAGCTCCCCGTTGACGGTCCCTTATCCAGACACGTTAAAGGAGGCTCTCTCAGGAGAGGATGCTGAGCAGTGGCGGGCCGCCTGTGAGGACGAGCTCAGGGCCATCCGGGAGCACGGAGTCTTTGAGCTGGTCGACCATCCTGAGGGACGGAAGGTCGTGCAGGCCAAGTGGGTCTTCCGCAAGAAGGTGAAGCCTGACGGCTCACTGGACCACTATAAGGCCCGCTTGACTGCCAAGGGATTCTCTCAGGTTGAGGGGATCGACTTCACTGACACCTTTGTTCCTGTTGGCCGCATGACCACAGCTCGCGCGCTGCTTGGTGTGGTCGCTCACCATGACTGGGAGCTGCACCAGATGGATGTGAACAATGCGTTCCTCCACAGCACCTTGGAGGAGGAGATCTACATGGTCCAGCCACCTGGGTTTGAGGTCGAAGGCAACAAGGTCTGGCGCTTGCGCAAGGCCTTGTATGGCTTGAAGCAGTCGCCCCGGTGCTGGAACCGAGAGATCACTCGCACCCTCACTCAGGCCGAGTACGTCCAGAGTGATGCCGACCCGTCACTTTTCATCCGACGGACAGGCGAGCACCTCACTGCCATTCTGGTGTATGTGGACGATCTCCTGATTGCGTCTCCTTCACTGGAGGCCGTGAAGGAGGCCAAGGCGGTCCTGCAGGCCGCCTACAGGATGAAGGACCTTGGTCCAGCAGCTGTTTTCGTCGGGATGGAGATTGTGCGTAATCGTCGTCGACGGACACTCCTCCTCCATCAGGCACGATGTGCACAGGTTGTGGGGGAGTGGTTTGCTGACCTCCTTGGCGCTGTTCCCGCCGCCTCGTTACCCATCACTCCCGACGGGCAGGACGCCCTGAAGGTGACAGACCCAGCCGATCTGGGCGAGACTGTGGACGTGACCCTGTACTTGCGCATCATTGGCTCACTGATGTACTTGGCCACGACCACGCGTCTCGACATTGTGTTCGTTGTCAACCTACTCGCACAGTTCAGTCAGTCCCCTCGGGCTCGCGCTCTGCACGCAGCTTTGTGAGTCGTCCGGTACGTGGTCTCCACACCGTATCACGGTCTCTGCTTTCGGAGACAGTGCTCGGTTGTGGTAGATGGCTACACCGACAACGACTGGGCATGGAGTCCTGATGGACGCAGCCGCACGGGTTACGTGTTCTTGCTTGGTGGCACCGCTGTGTCTTGGCGCAGCGGCAAGCAGGGGTGCATTGCTCGCAGCTCCTCAGAGGCTGAGTATGTTGCTCTGGGCGCTGGCGCCGCTGAGGCGGTGTGGCTGCAGCGGTTGTTCCAGTGCTTGGGTCAGTCCGTGCCTACCATCATCCTCCGATGCGACAACCAGAGTGCTCTCGCGATCGCTGAGAACTCTGGTGTGTTCCACGCACGCACGAAGCACATCGCTGTCGAGTATCATTTCGTGCGCGATCTGGTGGAGCGGCAGTTGATCTCCATCGTCTGGGTGGGCACAGACTTGCAGCGCGCTGACTTCCTGACCAAGGCACTGGCACGTGGGAAGTTCCTCGGGGCTGTTCGTTCCGTCGGATTGCGACCCCTGTCCGAGAGTGGGTGATTGTCCGGGTCCCTGTTGAGCACTCTGTGTTGCACCGGCACGCGTTCTGCACGTGTATGGACATGCGTACCATCGGGTCATGGGGGAGTGTTGTGATGTTGTCAGTCATACACAGTTGTACAGTTGGTTGTGACCACTCGGCCGTGTCCATGCTCGTGCAGATCCTTGAGGCGGACCCAGCTGGAGACAGAGTTCCCTGAGGTGATGCTCCACCCGCTGGAGGCAGCCTGGCAGCCTACCCAGTGTACCAGAGGGCTCCCACAGCCCACGGACTACGTTTGGAGGTCTTCAGGATTTTCTCGGTGGACAGCCCTGCCAGGCTGATTTACATGTTTGTTTTCTTACACTCTCCGGCTGTTCCCGGACGTAGGCGTGTGACCAGTCGTTGNTTCCCACCCCCTCCCCGCCACGCAGCAGCCGCCCAGCGGGCGTGACGTGTCCACCAGCCCCGCCCACCACCTGACGTGGCCCACGCGCCTTCTATTCTGGACGACATTGCGCTCTCCCACGCCGTGGCTCTTCCGGAACGCAACCGTGGACTGCGCGGCGACTCTACCCCGTCCGTTCCATTGCTACATTTCGCAGCCGCGTCCGGCATCCCGCCAAACGGTAAATGACTGGGAAAAGGTACGTATTACCCCAGCCGCAATCCCTCCCATAACCCCTCTTACTCCGTCCCATCGCACTTTAGCCACCCCGCCTGCAAAGCTTCAATTCTATCCTACTCCCCACTAATCCCGCATTTCTGCCCCCTCACTTACCAGACCACTCCCCCACGAGCTAAAACCAGGGTTTGGTTTCTTTTTGCCCATTTTACTTCTGCTTCGTTTCCCTCGCCCGTGTACACCCTCCCAACTCTTGCTGAAAATCTGTCCTCATGCCCGCCCCCCATTACAATCTCCCAAACCGCCCCTCCCAAATCCCCCCTTTTTAGCTTACCAATTCATGCTCTAAAGCTTGCTTTCATTGCCCGCTACCCCTCCTAAATTCTCGATCTGCACCATCCCAACCCGCCGCATCGTAGTCGATGGCCCGCATTAGTCGACGCCCCCGGGCGCCCCCATCCCCTTTTCGGGTGTGCACCATTAACGGAAACGGGTTCAACTCGAACCCGAAACACACTATGCTTGCAACCTTCCTTCAAATCTACCATGTAGCTCTCTGCATTGTCACCCATACTAGGCTGCACCTCGACCGCCATGTCCAGCACCTAAAGCGCACCATTCCCCATGCCACACTCATCCACACCACAATACCAAACCAAGGGGTAGCAATCATCGTTAACCATCCAAACATGAGGACATCAAGAGAATTCACCTCTCCATGTGGTCGGTTTGTTCGCACAGACGTAAAACTCGATGACGAGAACTTTACTGTCATCGGGATTTACGGGCCAAATAAAACATCTGAATATTACCCGCTCCTCGACCGTCTTGCAACACACCTGGCTGCTTCCCCTCCACATAACCATCTTCTTGTTGGTGGGGATTTTAACTTCATCGAAAATCCACAACTGGATACTAACCCGACTCGGCAGCACGCAAACTCATCCCTCCCCCTGAGCTTTCACTCAACTTTCCCCCAACCT
>SZWC01016286.1:0-24761 GCA_023375785.1 Penium margaritaceum
ATACCGGAAGCATCCATGATGCTAGTGTTGAACGCACTGCTCATAATCTATAGAGGTATGACAAAAAGAAATACAGATCGTGAATTCACCTGGGTGTCGATTGCACCAAGAATGTTGGATAAGTCATTTGTGAATGGATTAAAAAAAAACAATAACATGAGTGCCGATCCCACTCAAAACACAAACACGATGGTGGAAATCCACACGTGATGCTCGACTGGCAACTGACGGTTGCACCTGGAATATGTCCAACATGGAAAATGAAATCGTAGCATTCGAGCAAGTGCTGAATGTACGATTACCATGATGTTGAATGCATGGCCGATGAGTGCGTCGGTCAAATCGTTGACACGAGTACCGCATGCACTGTTGTCATAAACGACAATTACACGATTGACAAAAGCTGCAAGTTCTACTTTTGTCATGGGTGTTGAATGCACCACTGATGCCACTGTGAAGACCGTAGGAAGTTCAAAAAATCTCCATGTTGATGGTAGTATGGAAAGGTGCTTCTGAAAGAAGTACGAACCAAGTTTTAACAGATAAATCACATGTATGATGAGGAATATTTTTTCAAATTTGGACCAGGCTAAAGGTGGACAAACTCTTCAGTATCCATAGATGGAACGTACTACAAAAGCCCAGTCGGTTGAGCAGCAGTTCCAAAACATGCACGAATTGTATGACCACTAGAGCTGCCAAATTCAACCCACCTTTCAATGTACCATGGTATGCGATTCATGTCGCTGTACATGAGTCAAGTTGAATTGGGTACACGGCATGCGTAGAAAATGTGCACAATATGCACAAAAAGTTTATGCACTAAGTGTTGGTGCATCGATCACAACATCCAATTATGGATAACTTGGACAGACGAATGATCACAATGGTTTTGTGACATTTGAACAAGCTGACGACTCTTGCTGATGTTTAATTCAAAAAGGGCGACACCATTTCACCAAACAAGTGGTTTGGTGGGTGCATGTTTGATGTGCTGCAACAGTCACACATCCCATTACGGTACAATGCTCAAAGGCAAATGCGATTGTTTCATGACTTAGATGTATCATAACTATGTCATGAGATGCTAAACAGACTTGATGTGTTAGCATGCCAACTTCAGTCCTCGAGGATTGACATCGTGCTACGAGTACACAGTCTGTACTGGATGTATCGGTATCTTTTGGAAGTTTTGTGCATCATTAGTCATGGCCGATACAAGATATTGGTCTGTGATTGAACATGTCAAGGATGATACGCTTGAATAAGTTATCATTGAAAGAACCATTGACACCCTCTCGCTCAGTGAGTGATGGATACAAATTGTGGTACCCGACCGGTACCGACGATGAAAAGGTACATGGGTGTACCAACAACCCTCTTCAAAAGACAAGGATGATTGTCAGTGGGGGTTGCATATGCGTCAGAGAGGGGCAGAGACTCTTCTACTTGTCCCCAACAGTTTAAGACGCCGCAGTACGGTGGTTGAAGACTGCAATATTCACTTTTTGGAGTACGAAGAGAATGGCTGAATGTCAAATGTGAGAAAATTTGAAGGTGAGACATTTTTTCTATTATCACTCAATGAGTGAACATGTCATGGACATTGATAACCAATGTCGGTGACATGAGTTCACCTACACTTCCGTGAAACTTCCATTTCAAAGCAAACGAGCAACAATCCATTTTTACTAATGGAGTTCCAGAGTACAATGACAATCTCATAGTTTTCTACAAACCAACTATCGTACTCCCACAATAAATCAGAAAGCAATGATTCTGTTATGCTTTTCTCGTTAGTGGGCAAAAATTACATTTGAAAGTGGCATTTGAAAGAATCTGGTTCAGAAAAAAACGTACCGATCGGCTCACAGACATCCTCCCGTAACCCGGGATGCTTGGCGTGCACCGGTAAGGCACATGGTGTACTGTTCCGCAACATGCCAAGCGCTTGGCACGTCACACAACAACCTACCGTGCTCACTTCTGAATGATGGTTTGCGAGTGGAGATTGGAACATGCCATTTTGATTTTGTTGTGTGCAATTCCCGGTTGATCCCTCCTAGCCAACGGCCTAAAATTCAGCCCCGAGTCCTCAAAATAAACATATGAAAATTTCCTTCTGAGATGACTTTCTGAGTTTTTGTGGGAGTACTGTACGACATAGTTGGGATCATAAAAAAGTCTAGGTAGTGTCTAAAGCTTATGACCACGGAAATGACCTATAAGCCGATAGCTTTATGCCAGCATTGAGTGTTAGCATCCACATCTTGGTGGTCCAACCGACCACACGAGTCATAATCAACACAGAATAAAAAAAACGACCACTGTGTTGTAACCCAATGTTGATGTGAGGGGCCTCTTCAAGATGGCCTCTGGGAAATGATATTTCTAATCAGATTCCTTTGATGTTTTAAGAAACGCCTCAAAGTTGAAGGCATCGTGACACAGTACACTAGTCGTGTACATGACGCCATTCAAACATCACGCGGATGGATTCCGATTATACCAAAGATATGGTATAGCACCACCTATGTGATACTGATGTGAAAAATAAATCCAACATCCAGTTTTTTGGAACAAAACCATTCTCTTAAATAGATTATAATGACTACGACATAGTAGAACCATGCTTCGCTTACTCGAAAGGTCATGGTGAAGCGACTTAAGTCCCTTGGTTGTAGGGATGGTTTAATTGATTTACGTTGCCAAATGCAAGTACAATATGTTTTTGGATGTCGCTGTGGTGATATCCAGGATTGTGGTGGTTTGTTAGATGTCTTTGATGAGGGCGATACCCTCTATAAGTGCCTCGGATAAGGCATATGAAAAATACTCTATTGAGTAAAAGCATTGAATATACACTATAGAAGACATTGAAGCAACATAGATTGTTGCAACTTGGCAAACACAATCGATTGACGGGTTCTTGAATGGAACCATTGGACGTGATTACATGATTGAAAAATGATTTAGGAACTAGTTGTTCCAGGATCACCATATGTGATCAGTAAGTTCTCGACCTCAAGCACATGCAATTAACACCCGAAATGTGTTCTTCCAACTTGTACCGCAATGGTTGTGATCATGGTACAACCGTGTGGTGAATACCATACTATGAACACTTCATTCATGGATAGAATCTATGGTCGTTGAGATCCGTTATCTCATTTAACTTAGTTCAAAAGCAGCGTGCTTTTGACAGGGACGTGAGTGGGAGCCTACGCTACCCGTTTCAAACAAAAGTGAGGGGATGATGGTTGAGACCAAGATCATCTAGGTCAGAGCATTTTCGTGTACAACAATGGACTTTGACGACAATTGTACATGCCAGATGACCAATTCCGCCTCCTTCAAAGATGAGTGCAATCTTTAAACGGAAAAACAAGTGCGCTGAGCAACCATGTCTTCGGATCTTGGTGCATCCCAACCCTAAGAAAAAGCTAGCATGCGAGTTTTATGTGCTAAGTGGATCTTGGTTGAGTTCAGCCAACCGACCCACAGGTGCTGAAAGAGGTCTAGTAGACATACTCGGGGTCATGAACACGTGGCTGCGATTGGTTTTTGCGCATCTCGTAGTGTGCTCTGTTGTGTCCTCACAGCTTGTGTACATCGGCGTGCAAATGACTGACTGCAAGACACGACGCTGCTAGTGTGTCGTCGGGTGGAGTCGATGCACGCTGAGTCCTACGCGCAGTTTACTGGAGCCTCCTCCCTCGGACGGTTGACCTGCTCAGCTCCATCGGCAGGCCTCCTCGGCAGTCTTGCCGCCGACGGTCACTGCCACTGCACATACTGTCTTCACGCATCTAGTGCTGGATCTGACAGCACCATTCCGTCTGTAGCATTATGTTCTTCTTAGGGTCTAAGTCACATGTTCATCTGGCACTGTTGTTACCGGGGACTACTATAGACACTGTCTGGGTCTAGGCAGCCATAACTCCTCTATGCTATTTTCTATATGAGTCTGACCACACGACTGCATTTGCAGCGTCAGTATTATGGTATGGTCCAGTTTCCAAGCAAAACAAACGATGCCCGGGTTTTGGGCTGTCAACTGTCTGACAGGGCTCACCGAGAAAACCCTGCCAGTCAAAATCAGGTCATTTTTCTGATTGGCTGGAAAGTTGAGTAACAAGCTTTACAGAGATGGGGGGAGCTAGAACATGGAGTGGTCTGCCATTGCTGGTTAATCTCAGTTGCTAATCAGTTCTTTTCAGTTTCCACTGCCTTTCTGGCGCTAACTCCTCAGCGCGCAATTTCTCTCTCACAAACTCAGAGTAGCGGAAGGGTGTAGCAGTGCAAAGCAACGAGCGTGGGGCCATGCCCACTCTAGCGATGCTGCAGCCTCAACACGCTGCTCTAGTCTAGGTTTCTAGCTTGGTATCAGAGCCAGAGTACAGCAGAAGCAGCAGATCTGAGCAAGAGTAAGGCGTATAGGTCCAAGTCTACGCATACGGTCCTAGAAACGCGCCCGTGCAGGGGAAATTCTACCGGATTTTTCCTGGCAGAGTTAGCCTCGCCAAGTGGCGTCGTCAAAATGCTCCCAACGCAGGGGAAATGCTGCAAAACGTTTTTTGGCAGCACTGACCTCGTGACGGCGGTAGCGTTGGCGGACTCGCGGTCGGCAACATGACGGGCGACGCCGTGATGGTACCAACGCACACGGTAACCGCGCCACAGACGAGGAGAGTAACCTCTCCCACAGTAGTAGCAGCAATTGCACAGCCAGCCGTAACAGTAGCAGTAGTAGCAGCTACCGTAGCAGCAACAGTAGCCACTAGTGTGCCGCAGCAGCAGTAGCAGCCGTAGCAGCAGCAGCCGCAGCAAGAGCAACGTCCACTAGTGCGCAGTAGCAGCAGCAATAGCAATAGCCACAGCAGCAGCAACAGCACCTGCTGCACAGAAGCAACCATAGTAGCAACCACTGTTGTACAACAGCTGCCATAGTTGTACTACAGCTGCCGCAATAGCTGCGTAGCCATCCGCGCAACTGCGTAGCACGCAACCTTGCAGCCACAAGGCCACGTAGCCAAGTGGCCACGTAGCCACGCAGCCGTGCAGCCGTGCAGCCACGCAACCATGCGGCCACGTGGCCGCACAGCCACGCAGCCACACGGCCACGTAGGCACAAACCCACGTAGCCACGCAACCGTGCAGCCACGTAGCCACACTGTCACGCGGCCGTGCAACCACGGGGCCACACAGCGATGCAGCCTCGCACTCATGCGGCTACGTAGCCACGCAACCACGTAACCATGCAGTCATACAACTGCTATGCAGCTACGTAGCTGCGTAGCCACGCAGCCACGCGGCCACGTAGTTGCGCAGCCACATAGCTGCCCCGACAAGCCACAGCAGCAGCAGCAGCCATGGCAGCCACGACAGCCAAAGCAACCGCAGCAGCCACAGCAGCCGTAGCAGCTGTAGCGACTGCAGCAGCCACAACAGCGGTTATAGGCACTACAGCAGCAACGGTCACAACAACTGCAACAGCAATAGCAGCAGGGTGGCAACACCCTGCTGCTGACTTCAGCGGATTACTTTTGATGTCAGTAGCAGCGTATCAATCTCACAACTGACGTCACTACTGGCGTCAGCAAGAAGGAAAAAAAAAACAAAGGGGACAATGAAACAGACAAGGACAAAAGAGGGGGGAGGACCATGACAAACAAACCCAGTGTGGAGGGGTCCTCCTCCGTTGGAGGAACCCCTAGCCCTCCTTTCTTGTAGCAGCTCCAGCAGCTAGCAGTAGTAACAGCTGCTACCACTGCAGCAACAGCCGCTGTAGCAATAGTAGCCACTACCGACGCAGCAGCAACAGCAATAACAACAGCAGCAACTGCAATAGCAACTACAACAACAGTAGTAGCAGTAGCATCAGCAACAGCAGCAACAACCCACAGGCTTTGTCACAGGCTCATCCGACCGCCTGGCCACCATTCGCCATCAGCTTGCAGCACTGATGCAACAACTTGCAACACTACAGCCACTGATACCACGCAGCAACGCCAGTATCCCGCTGCCTTTCCTTCCTCCTGGGCACGCCAGCTACGCTGTTTCTATAACCACACATTATTTGGCGCAGCAGCAAACCCAATGCCAGCGGCAGATGGTTACATCAATCCTTGGCCCGCCGCTCCAGGCCGATGAGCAGTTATGGAGAAGGGAGCTCAGCTTCTGCATCTGGGCACAAGGCGAGGGTCTGTGGCCGTACTACACTCTCCCGTACGACTCCTCCCAAGCCGACCAGCTGCATGATGCTGGTTGTGGCGTACGCGCTCTCGTCCCGGTTGCCCCTCTGACGTCACGCCTCACCATCAAGCCATTCCTCAGAGACTTCACTACTGGCAGGACTCCAGACCTTACAGCCGCGTGGCACGTCCTCACGCATCCCTATCGCCTATCCAGCAAGGCCAAGACCAGCCGTCTAGTCCGGGAGTTCAACTCCCTACACATGGGGGAGGCTGAGACGGTCACCTCCTACTGGCAGCGGGCGGAGGACATCCTCCGTTGCCTGGGCGACTCTGCTCCACCTCCTCTCGCCGCGCTCATGCGTGGTGCCACTGACGCGTTCGCCGACATCTTTGTCCACTACACTCAAGACGTCCTCTCCACGATGGCAGCCCAGGACACCCTCATGCCCTGCACATACCCCCCTGATCATTGAATTTGATTTTAATATTTTTTTTCCATGGTCGAAGCTGCTACGTTATTTTGTTCAACAAAAATATAGGATCACTTAAAACGTTTTTGTGCTCGTTGGTCGAATTATTAGGTGCACCCCAAAAATTGTTTTATGCCTTGGCTGTGTGTTCTATAAATGGGGTCAAGTGTTCAAAAAATGCACGACCTGTGAACTTCGGGTGGGATCGAATTTTGCATTTCGGGTGGGATCAATTTTTGCTAGCGCGGGATCGCTCAATTCGTCGAAAATACACTCTGCGAGAACATGTCATGCGTGGGAAATCATGGAGCAAGTTGACACACGTTCTTCCAGAAAAGACAAAGTGAACAGTCTAACTACTTCGTCCTCCTCTTCCACACCTTTGTCCTCAAACATGACATGACCATACATCCCATTGGCATGTCACTGAAATTCAGCCTGGAAGACGCGTGAGAACCCTGCACGAACCCATGCATTCTGGATGATGTCGCTGCTAGCATCTAGGTACTGCCATGCTAGAAAGAACCACTTGCAGGATGCCTCCTTCACAGTGGTCATGCCAAGAGAGAGCATGTCACCCTGTCGTGCTTTGTCCGCAGCCCACATGGCAAAGTGCTCCTCCACAGTCTTCTTTAATGGAGAGATGATGCCTACGTCAGCAGGCTGGACCTTCGGCGTACAACCTGCGAGGATGTAAACCCGGTGCATGTGCGAAAAACTGTTTCCTAGCCATGCACGGAACATCGCACTGCAGTGTGGCCGCCATGCATCGAGCACTAACAACATGTGTGCAGTGCCCTCTTTAAATCTGTATGCGCGGCACTTAGACTCGTAGTACGGCTGGACAATGCCATGGACCCACTACATCGTAGTCTCTGCGTTCGCCCAATGGTTGGATGTCTGTGTCAGCTGCCATCCAGCGTCAAGGAGCTCACGCGCATGCGCGCCCTTGTGAAGGCAACACTTTGATTTGCCAGCGTAAATGAGCTGCAAAGGCAGCATTTTGCCAGAAAAGGACGACGTGACCAACACCGTGATGGCACGTTTGTCATCCAAGCCGATGATGGACACGTCATCCGTGCCCTACGGTGCGTAGATGTGGTCCGCCACCGGAACGAGTTGAATGGCCGTGTGATCGGCGATGATGACGAACGCCGGCAAGATCTGGTGGTGGCTGACGAGAGCGGCTGCACACATCAAAAAAAATTCCACCTTCTCCTCCCAATCCGCCGGAACCTTTTGGGCTGTGGTAGTTCCTACACGCCAAGACCACCCCATCTCTTGGGTGATAAAACGATGCACCCATGATCTTGCAAACGCACGGTCGCCCAGCTCTGCAAGGGCGTCCGGAGCATGTTGGCCGATGATCTTGCGAATCTCACGGCGGATAGTCTTCGAGTTGAGAGGATTTCCTGCATCGCGTGCTTTCGTGAGAGCGCTTTTGATCTCCTTGCGGATGCCAGGGTGCTCGGCCAGGAATGATCGCTTTCCATGAGAACCGTGGACCCGCTTCTTGTTGTTCACAGGAGGGCACGGGTCCACCTTGAGTGCTGCTGCTGCGACGTGGGCATACTGCTCCCTCAGGACTTTGGTGCGGGGTATGAACCAGCTTGCAATAGTGCTTGGGGCGAGCCTGTCGTAGACGCACATCCCTTTGGGGGTACGGAAACTTCGACGGAGATGCTTCACAGCGGCATGAAAAGTCGAGTGTGCTTTCACCGCCCGGTAGATGGCAGGAAAATGGCCAGAGCCAAACCAGTCAGCATACTGGCCCCTTTTGCGATGCTGCCGGCAGCCGCTGCCACTGTCAGACGTTGTTGTCGTGTTGCCAGCAGGGACGATGGCAATACACTCTGTATCCATCGAGTCATCACTTTGCTGACTTTCGGATGACTCACTGTTGCTGCTATCACTATCCATGACGCTACCACGTGCACTGCTGCTGTCGCTGTCACTGACAGGCGGGAGCGGCTCCTTGGGCTCCTCGATCATGAGGGTGCCAGGCATCATCCGCCGAACAGAAGGGGGGGCATGGCGTTTCTTGCGACGAGGCTACTCCATGACTTTGCCCTTCCCCTTGTGGAGTGGACTTAGAGCCACGTTGTTCAGCCCCTCATCGTTGGAAGTGGACCATGCAGACATTTGCGTCGAGACAACACCCGGCAGGGAAAGCGGTGTTGACATGGGTGTTTTCGCGTTAGAAGAAGATGTTGTTGCGGGCCTGGGGGTGCATCTGGGAGACGATGGTGTAACAGGGGAGCAGCTGTCATCGAAGGTCAACATCATTGGCTTCCTCGGGCGGCCAACTGGGCGCTTCTCACGTGTCAAGCGAGGTGGACATGACCGGCCAAGCTGGGACTCCAATCGGTGCACGCGTTCCTCCGGAGACACTTTGTGGAGGAAGCGCTCCATTGTGGTGCGACGGTTGGTAGAGGTGACTGACAAGTGACGGAGGCAGAAAGTGAGACTCTTTACATGCAGCGATAGATTTGTTGCCGTTACATGGAGAACACAGAATCTTATTGGTTCCCCTGATATGACTTACCAGTCTTGTACACATGGCAGTCGATGAATGACTTGTCAATCACAATCTTCTTTTCTCGTCCGCAAAAAATGAACAGAATCTACATGAGTACTTCACATCTGTGCGTTTACACAACGCGACTCTCCACGTCGAGAGGAAAAGCCAACATCGTCAAAATCTCGGAACATCGAGGAACTGAACGCGCCAGATCGCCGAATTCATGGGTCCATTTTTCTGTGAATTCGATGAAATTGGAACACACAATTAATTCAAACCCAAAAAATGTTGTCTAAATCATGGAACACATAATTCAAAAGATTGAAACATACGAATTCCAAGATCAGGGGGGTACGAGCCATTTCTCAGGATTGAGGAGGCTCGTCTGGAGCCGCGCATCCAGCACATAGAGGCCCTCGCCTCCCTTGCCGTCGCCTCCGTGGCTGTCGCCTCCCCTGTAGCAGCTACATTTGTCAGCTCCTTGTCGCCAGGGAAGAAGAAGTGCAGGGCCAAGAAGGGCAAGGGCCAGCAGGAGTAACATACCGGGTCTAATGGTGGTGGATCGGTCTGCCACAACTGTGGCCAGCCAGGCCAAGGGTGGTATACGTGCCCGCACCCCACGGATGAGGCGTGCGTCATCGCCACCATGTGTCACCAGCGTAAGTGCCGTCTTGCCTCTGCTACCATAGCTGTCGCCGGCCCTGATGCCTCCCGGTCCGGCAGCTCCGATGGCCGCACCAATCTCGCCGTCACCAGCTCTACGGCAGTATCATCCGTAGCCGTCGGCGCCTACCTTTCCATCACTAGTGCAGCCCTCCTCCCTTCCGGGCTCTAACGCTGTCACACCGTACTCGGCCCACACTCCCGGGCCCTCCACCCGTGAGCATCAGTTGGAGTAGTTCATTGCGCTCTAGCTCGGCCTGCTTTGCCCTCCCCCCAGGGAAGTGCGAGTTGCGTCACCTCCTACTCTTCTTCCCTGTCCTGCATGATTGAGACTGAGCTGCAGTCATGTCCTACTCCCTCGTCTATTTTGTCATCTCCCGTACCCTACTCTCCTATCCCTGTTTGTGACAACGTCGCATGGCTTGGTGATTGGCAGTCACGGTTCATGCCTCCGTCCACCGCGGCCGCGTCTCTTGCTTGTTGCCTCATGACCGTTAGTGATCTGGCGACACCAGACAAGGACCTTGCCGAGACCTGGATCATCAACTTTGGGGCCACGCATCACATGACAGCCTCTTGTGAGGCCTTCAGTGTGCTTGGTCCCGTTGGCGATGTGTCCGGTGTTCCCCTGGCCGTGTCCCACTGTGTGCACTGAATGCGCCCAGGGCAACACGTACCGGTCCACTTACCCTCAGTCTTCCTCCCGGGCGTCCGGCCCTCTGGACTTGGTCCACTCCGATGTCATGGGTCCTCTTCCTACGGAGTTCGTCGGGGAGCATGGACGTTATGTCCTCACCCTCTCTGATGACTAATCTCGCTACCACTTGGTCTTCTGTCTTCGGCAGATGAGCGATGTTGCTCCTGCCATTCGGGACTGGCTTTTCTGTGCGGAGCATGAGTGTGGTCATTCTCTTTGCTGCTTCCATTTTAATCGCGGTGGTCAGTACATGGAAGAGACCACAACCTTCTTCGCCTCCCGCGGCATCCATCACGAGACATTGGCGCCTTACATGCGAGCCTCCAACGACGTCTTCGAGCGGTGGAACCGCACCATGGTCGACGCCGACGGCACCATGCGGGTCGAGTTTGGCCTCTCCGATGGCTTCTACTTCAAAGCCATGGCCTTCATGACGTGGGTCTGGAGCCAGATTCCACATGGACCCCTTCCGCGCCAATCCACGCCGTACCAGCACTGGTGCGTCTAGCGGGTTGATCTCCGCCCGGCTTGCGTCTGAGGTTGCATGGGCATTGTGTGGCTGCCCATCCCGTAGTAGGGCGGAAAGCTCGTCCCCCGAGGGCGTTCCTGCACCTTCCTCGGTGTCTCCCATCATTCCAAAGCCTGGCGCCTCTAGGATCCCTCCTGGCACTGCATCATTGAGTCCTGCGATGCTCTCTTCTTTGAGGATTTGTTTCCTCGTGACATCTTTCGCTCCGACTCGTCGATGTCCCTCTCGTCGCGTGAGGGAGTGTTGAGTCTGTCCTCCGTCCTTCCGCTTCCGGGCAGCACATCGCTTGCGTCCGCTGGTCCCTTCGGGCAAGCAGCACTAGTCCCGTCCGTTGCACCCTCCGAGCGAGTATCCCTAGTCTTGTCCGCTGGTCCCTCCGAGCCGACACCTCCAGTCGCATCCGCTGGCCCCTCCAGACTGGTAGACCCATCTGCGTCTGCTGGTCCCTCCGGGCCGGCAGCCCCGTCTACATCCGCTGGTCCCTCCGGGACAGTAGCCCCGTCTGCGTTCACTGGTCCCTCCAGGCCGGCAGCCCCGTCTGCGTCCACTGGTCCCTCCGGGCCGGCGGCCCTGTCTGCTCCTAGTGGTCCCTTCGAGCCGGCAGCCCCGTCCGTGTCCATTGGTCCTTCCGGGCCAGCAGCCCCGTCCGCCTCTGCCAGTCCCTCGAACTCGCTTTCGGCTGCCCCCTTTGTGCTGTCTTCTGTTCCATCACGCTACACTCGTGGCCCAGGCGGCAGCCTCCGACCCAGGCCGTCGGTGAGCGCGCAGACCGTCGTATCGCGCCCTGTGGTGCCTTAGTCCCCCGTCGCCCCACGTGTCTCGTCCACTCATACGGTCATGAGTGGGGACTCTGGCACCAAGGCCCTCGGCCTAACCACTTAAACCATCATTACAAACCTCCACCCGAGCTCCGCACTGGGCTATGTCATGCTCCATGAGGAGCACCGGCATGCCGTCACGGCCGCACTCACGTGCATTCCACCTAGGGCTCGAGACGCACACGGTCTCGCAGTCCGCTCCACGGCACGTCCGGAGGATCTAGCAATCCTACGCGGGGCTCGTGCTCTCCTCAAGGCCACGCACTATAATGCTGCATGTGTTGACGAGCTCGCTGCTATCCGGTAGTACCACATGTATGACCTTGTCAATCTCCCTCCACGCTGAAGGCCATCGGTGCCAAATAGGTCTTCCGACGCAAATAAAAGTCGGACGGGTCCGTGGGCAAGTACAAGTCCCGCCTCATAGCCAAGGGATTCGCTCAGGTCCCTGGGGTCAATTACGATGAGATCTTTACCCCAATTGGTCGTTTCTCCACTAGCCGAGTGCTCTTCAACCTGGTTGCCTAGTACTGGTGGGAGCTGCATCCGATGGATGTGAGCAACGTTTTCCTCCATGGCTCGCTGGAGGGCAAGGAGCTCTACATGGTGCAGCCTCTAGGCTTCGATGACAACATCGGCAAGGTGTGGCGGGTGCTGAAGGCCCTTTATGGCCTGAAGGAGTCACCTCGGTGTTGGAACCAGGAGATTACTCGCTCGCTTCTCCGCAGCGGCCTCCTTCGCAGCACCGCCGACCCCGTACTGTTCATCAGCCCACGAGGCCAGACCTTCGCTGCTGTCTTGGTCTACGTCAACGACTTCCTCATTCCGTCACCGGACATAGCTTCCATTCGGTGTGTCAAGGGCTTACTACACACGGCCTACCAGATGAAAGACCTTGGGTTTGCCCGAGTCTTCCTGGGCATGGAGCACAAACATGATCCTACACGTCCACCAGGCTGCCTACGTGAAGATTCTGTCCGCTCGCTTTGCCAAGGACATGTCCCTTGTGCCGAGCACATCCTCACCCATGTCACCCGATGGCCAGGTGAAGGTGAAGATCCCTGACCCAGTCGTTGTGGGGGAGCCAATTGACGTGACCACATATCTGCGAGTCATCAAGTCATTGATGTTCCTGGCAACGATGACGCGGCCAGACATCACGTTTGCTGTTAACCTCCTGGCTCAGTTCTCCCATGAGCCGCGTCACCTCCACTTTGAGGCTGTGATTCGAGCACTACGCTATGTCTTCTCGACTCCAAGGCGAGGTCTCATGTTCCACCGATAGCCGTCTGTTGTTGCAGTGGGCTAGTGGCAAGCATGGGTGTATTGCACGCAGCACTGTGGAGGCAGAATACGTGGCCCTTGGCTTAGGCGCGTGTGAGAGCGTGTGGATGCGTCGTCTGTTGTACGAGTTGCGTCAAGTCCGTCGCGTGCATCACGTTGCACTATGACAATGAGAGTGCCATGGCCATCATCGACAATGACGGCGTGCATCACACACACACAAAGTACATCAATGATGAGTATCACTATGTGCGTTCGTTGTTGCATGATGGCAATGTCAGCATTCTGTGGGTTGAGACAGTACGGCAGCTGGCTGAATTCTTCACCAAGGCATTGAAGCGCGACTCGTTCAAGAAGACTGTGAGTTCGGTCGGTGTGCGTCCGTGAGCTACACTCGTTGCCCCTACCTGTGTCTCTGCCTGTCCCAGGGGAGTCTGTCTGTTGGATGTGTCGCTGCCTATCCATGTACACTACGCCTCTGCGTCATGGGGGATTGTTGGTTTTTGCGCATCTCTGAGTGTGCTCTGTTGTGTCCTCCCGGCTTGTATACATTGGCTAGCAGATGACTGACGACAAGACACGATGCTGCTGGAGTGTTGTTTGGTGGAGCCGACGCACGCTGAGGCCTACACACAGTTTGCTGGAGCCTCCTCCCTTCGACTGTCGACGTGCTGAGCTCCATCGGCAGGCCTCCTCGGCAGTCATGCCGCCGGCGGTCACTGCCACTACAGATGCTGTCTGCATGCGTCCAGTGCTAGACCTGACTATGCCACTGTGTGTGCAACGTTATGTTCTGCTTAGGATCCAAGTCACATGTTGATCTGGCACTGTTGTTACCGGGGACTAGTGTAGACGCTACCTGGGTCTAGGCGGCCGTATCTAATCTGTGCTATTTTTCTACATGAACCTGACTGCACGTCTGCGTTCGTAGTGTTGGCATTATGGTATAGTCCAGTTTTGAGGCAAAACGGATGACGCCCGGGTTTGGGGCTGTCGACCGTCTGGCAGGGCTCACCGAGAGAATCCTTACAGCCAAAAAGAGGTCATTTTTCTTGTTGGCTACAAAGCTGAGTAACAAACTCTACAGAGCTGGGTTGAGCTAGAACTTGGAGGGGTCTCCCATTGCTGTTTACTCTCAATTGCTAATCAGTTCTTTTCAGTTTCCACTACCTTTCTGGCGTTAACTCCTCAGTGCATAGTTTCTCTCTCACAGACTCAGAGCAGCGGAAGGGGGCAGCAGTGCAAAGCAACAAGCGTGGGACCTTGCCTACTCTAGCGATGCTGAAGCCTCAACACGCCGCTCTAGTCTAGGTTTCTAGATGTTGCAAACCGAGAGGACTAATGTCAAGACCTTGGATTGTACGTATTCACAATGTTTTGGGGAGTTACCAACTTGGCAACAACCCCTTGGGAGAGATCATGTCCAAACGACATGGGAAGTGTTGTGTGGACCTGGACAGTTTTCGCGGGGACACCCGGTTAATTGGTCGCAGAGACGCTCCTTGCAAAGGGGGAAGAGGCGTCACCACAACAGCTTGCTGAACACGTACCACACAGAATGTGGAAAAATTCATCCTATGTACTCTCTTCCAATCTGGCATGGCATTGTTGACAATGTATGTCCCAAAAGGCATCGACTATGCCATTCATACACACGTATGGTGAGTCTTCGGTGAAAAATCACCAACACTTGTGAAGAACGTACAAGGATTGTATGCGTCTCATCTTGGCAAGAGCCAAGATAACCCGCGATCAACACTGGATGTTGTACGCAAATGATCATAATCACAAAAACCACAGGTGTGTGACTGATTGTGTGTGAACGTGACACAACTATTGTTGTTATGTTAGTGTCTTGGTGACCTCTAGACTTGACGCCACTAACGTGCAGGCAAGCTACTGTGGTCGACGACCATGTTGACGATCTCAGCTTCACCTTACACATTCCTATGTGCACACGAGAGTTTTCTCGGTGGCGAGGACACGATGGTCAATTTCTTGGCAACATCAACTTTGCCCTCTGCTAATTCAGTTCGGTAGAGCTTGTTTTTCTGCTTCGGCTGTTTCTTTCCATTTGTCATTCGGCCACCTGAGTGCGCCGTACTGTTGACAAAGTCTGTCTAATTGTTGTTTGGATGCTGGTAACTGTTTTCTTGGATTTTCCCATAGACCAGCTGTCACGCGGGTTGCACTTACGCTGGCCATACCGAGAGCGGAGGGCATATCCCTCTCTCGCTCATTGTAATTTCAACCAGATCTTCGCCGTCTCTCCACCATTCTCAACGCCGTCTGTGGCATTGTGTCCCTTACGACCCACACTCTCATACAGAACGTTGTTAAAGGGGGTTTCTCCATTCCCTCATGGTACCAGAGCAGTTGAGAGACCGCACCCTTGCATTCCACCATACAGCGCATAGCAACAGCTTTTTGCTAGGCTGGGTTGGGCTGGGTGGGTGCGAATAGATCCTAGCAACGTGGCAACTCTGAGCCCATGGCTCCCACCACGTAGTACTCCGGTAGAGCCGGAGGCAGAACGCTGCTGAAATTTTGGCAACAGTTCACTTGTCGCGGCTGCNTACCAAGAGCGGAGGGCATATCCCTCTCCTGCTCATTGTACTAGCTAATTCTCATTCTTTCAACCGGATCTTCGCCGTCTCTCCACCATTATCAACGCCGTCTGTGGCATTGTGTCCCTTACGACCCACACTCTCATACAGAACGTTGTTAAAGGGGGTTTCTCCATTCCCTCATGGTACCAGAGCAGTTGAGAGACCGCACCCTTGCATTCCACCATACAGCGCATAGCAACAGCTTTTTGCTAGGCTGGGTTGGGCTGGGTGGGTGCGAATAGATCCTAGCAACGTGGCAACTCTGAGCCCATGGCTCCCACCACGTAGTACTCCGGTAGAGCCGGAGGTAGAACGCTGCTGAAAGTTTGGCAACAGTTCACTTGTCGCGGCTGCCATCTCGACGGCGACAAGCGCGCAGACCAAACCTCTCCTGTGGCACTCTCGGCCACAGCCACAACACTCTCAGCGGTAGCAGCAGCCGCAACTTCTGACTAAAGCTGCACCCTTGTGCACTTTAGGTATCTTCGCCCATCTGCTGCTTCACTCTACAGCAGCAGGGCGAACGTTGTTGATGCAAACGGAGTGAAGGCCGGTGCTGCCCTCGCACTGCTACATCAGCAGCAGCACCAGCTGAAGGTGGCCAGCAACAGCAGCAACATTCAGCAACTACGACAGCACCATCAGCCACAGCGAGTATCGCAGCAGCAGCATGGGACAGCCGCATTTGAGCCAATAGCCATCGCGACTAGTGTAGCAGCGCGCAGTACGAGTAGCTCATCACGCAGCATCTCGCATCCGCAGCTTGTCGTGTAGCACCTCGTAGCCGCAGCTTGCCACAGAATCAGCGTGTGGCATCAGCATGTAGTACTGACACGTGTTAGCAGTATTCAGTGCAACAGCTTACAACAATAGCAGGTGGTGCAACACCTCTCACCAACAGCCCGTGGCTTCCTGGAACCCCTCGTCCCTACACGCGGTGTAGCCAGCAGTGGTTGGCTCGTCGATCGACGGAGCCAACTAATGTCGAGGCCCGTTGATCGCAGAGCTTCGCGGTCACAGGCTCCCGCTCCCAAGCTGCGCACAACAAAAAAAACACGGGCCCAGGGTGTACCCCAGTCCCCCTCCTCGGCAGCCTCTCTCGGGGGCCACCCCTGCTGATCCCCACCTTTTACCTTTTTTGTTTTATCTTTGCTTTCCTTTTCTGCTATTATTCATTTTCGATTTCTCTTTCTCTTTTAACACTTCCTTTCACTTCTTTCTCCCCCTCCGGGTCAGGACCCGGACGTCTGGGGTATTGTCCCAATGTCTCGGGAGACCAACGGTCGTGGGGATTGAACACAGACTCGTCAGAATTTTTCATTTTCTCACAGGCCAACCCTGGGATTTTTCCCTTGGGTCTTACACTCGTTCCTAGTTTTTTTGGTCACGATATACCCATTCGCTTGCTACCCGGGTACCCGGGTCCTCGTCCCAATACCCCGGGACATCTCTTCGTTTCCCGGGTGGTGCCGTGAACACGCATGCATTTTTCTTGTGCCTCTTCGTTCCCTTCTCTCCTACTCTTATGTTCTATCGCATTCTCTCCCTCTTGGTCGAGACCCAGATGCTTGGGGAGTTGTCCCGCCATCGTGGGAGACCATTCTCAAATTCTCCCATCACTCTTCCTCTTCTCTGATTTGCCCGTTCTTGTCAGCATGGCATCGCCGGCGATGCCTCCACACGTGGTGGCATGGACACCACCATACTGGGTCCCCTCGTTCTATGGGCCATCCTCACCGTTCTACACAGCTCCTGTGTGGCTTAATGCGCCTGCTCCCCAGGTGTTCCCTTTCTCTCCTTCGGCACCCATCTATGGGTCTGGCCCGCTAGACATGCGGTCTTCCTTGGTCCTCTCCAGGGGATCTCTCCCTCCACCTACATGCACTCGACCTGCAGCGGTCTACTCCGGTGTGAGTCTCGCGGTTGGGTCTGGAGGTCACCGTTGTGAGGTGGATGGAGCCTTTCGGGGAGCGTCGTTGGGCAGTCCAGTTTGTGAGGATGCATGGATTGGGGATTGATAGCATGTCTCTTATCCCCGTCGTTTTGCAGCTTGTCCTGAGCGTTCGCCACCTTTTACGGGTTTCACTGGTAACGTTGCCGCACGTCATGTCACATCACCTGCACGCGTATCACGTGGGTTCTGGATTATTGACTCTGGAGCTACTCATCACATGACGTGGTCACATCTTGCATTTGTGTCATTGGTGTTGTGATTTGTGACGTTCGTGTACAGTTTACTATGACCACTCGGCCGTGTCCATACTCGTGCAGATCCCTGAGGCGGGCCCTGGTGACACCGGTGCGACGAATGGCGGCGGACTACCGGCTTGGAGCTGGCCGACTACTGTTCCAGAGCCCCAGATGCTGCCGGGACTCTCTGCTGTCTTTTCTACAGCTTACAGGCGTCTTTCGGCGGACTGGCCATGAGCTCTATTTGCATGTTTTTGCATTGTATGTCCACCGTCTGATGATGGATGCATCATGTGACCAGTCGTAGCGTCCGTCTTTTGATTCTACACGTCTAGGTTCAGACGGTGTAGCATTCTGATATATGTGCGCAGAGTTACGGCCAAAGCAATGGTTTTGGGCCGGTTTTAGGACAACTCTTGGACTGCTGCGTGCGACACCCGCCGTGCGCCGCGGCAGATATCTATGCCTCGGACCTGTCGTTTGTTTTTTCTCTCTGCATATGCTATTGAAGCATTCTGACACTTTGTCTTGTGTCTCCTAGCCAAACCCTTGCCGTTGTGTGCATGACCTCTGACTGTCAACACCGTCTGACTAGGCACTGACGCCTAGTCAGCGGCTGTGTTGCTAGGCAGCTTCCACGCATTTTCTCATGGTATCGAAGCAGTGAGAAATTTCTCAGTGTGCTGCACAGCAGAGACGCAGCAGAGCAGCAGTAGTGAGAGTCACCGCTACAACAGATTCCTTTGGGCCTGTCGGAGACAGCCAGTTGCCGTCAGCGCAGCCCTCACCCACCCCGTGAGATCGCAGTAGCGCTGTTGCCATTGTGCCAGTAGCAGCAGCAGCAGAGGCAGCATCAGCAGTGTAGCAGCAGCAACAGTGGTGCGTGGCGGCTGTAGTGAGCGCAGCCGCCATCCACAGCTGCATTGGCAGCAGCAGCAGTAGCGGCGGCAGTAGCAGCGCAACAACAGCGGCGGCATCAGCAGCGCAGCAGTAGCAGCGGGATCCGCGGCGGCAACAGCAGGGCAGTAGCGGTAGCAGTAGCAGCACAGCAGTGGCAGTAGTAGTAGCACATGGCGGCGGCAGCGAGCAGCAGCTGCAGTGCGCAGCAGCAGCAGCAGCAGCGCAGCCGCTGCTGCCACCGCTGCATACGCAGCTATACAGTTGCTGCTGCAGCTGACAGCACAGCTGCAACAGCAGCTGAGCAGAAGCTGTTGCGCAGCTTCTACGCAGCCACCGCGGAGCGGCTACACGCTCGCGAAGAGTCGCGAGAAAGAGAGAGAAAAAAAAAGGAGGGGAGGCAAGTTGACGTCAGCAATTTTGTTTGCTAATGTCATCAGGTCATGCTGACGTCAGCAACCACCTGCTGACGTCAGCACCATACTTAGCCAATTTTTTGGCTGGACAGTCAATATTTGCCAGCGTCTCAATTCTTCAAGAAACGCCGACGGTTTTGAAATCTGAAAAACTTGACCTGTTGCCCCATACTGAGCGGTGACATGAGCCTGTCCGACAAGGAGAAGGGACCAGGCGACCCCTCCTCCTCTTCGTCTGGTGTACTGAGTCCACGCTTGCATGCCATTGAGGATTTACGAAGCCAGCAGGATGAGATGCGTCGCCTCAAGAGAGAGCAGACTGACGCTATCCGCACGCTAACTGAGCTTCTGCGTGCTCAGTCCATGACTCCTCACCGGGCTTTTGACGGAGCTGTCGGCGTCGCGGTCTCTACCCAGCAGTCGGCTCAGGCACCCGTGACAGGCGCTCGACCTGTCCCACCACCTGCTGACCTCCTTGATGATGAGCCACTCATGCCAGGCATTACGGATGATTCCCCAGCTCAGGAGATTCGAGTTCTTCAGGAGCGCCTCCGTCAGCTACAGACGGGCACCCGATCTCCTCCGTTTTCCCCGATACGATCGTCACCTGACTACCCCGGCGACCATCCTCTTCCAGGAGTCTTTCCCATCTCTCGTCCTACTCAGCCTGTGGTTGCTCTCCCCAAGGAGCGGCAGCCCAAGGATTTTGAGGCACCACCTCCACGGTACATCAGCGAGGATGGCTTCGACTGCTGGGAGATCCTGTTTCAGGTGTGGGCTACTTCTCAGGGAGTGTGGCCTTACTACCACAGCCCGTACCAGCCTACAGACCCAGCACATGCACTCACAGCAGCCCAGGCCATGCGCGGACTCCTCTACGCCATGCCACGCGAGACCGTTGTCGACTTTCGCCCCTTCCTTGGCGAGGCCGGCACAGGCACCGGCGCCGATCCCCGTGGAGGTTGGGATCTGGCCTTATCGCTGCTGGCCGTAGAGACGCACACCACTCATGCATCACACATTTGTGCTTTCCATTCGCTCCGCCAGGGGCCCGCGGAGCCTGCACCAGATTACTGGCGACGCGCCATGCGCATCTACACGCGCTTGGGGAACTCAAGAGGCACATAGCTATGGGCGCTTCGTACGATTATGCTCGGAGTTCGCCTCGAGTACACTGACATCTTCACACGGTATAGCGACGCTGTCCTCGAGCCCTTTTCAGCCACTCTGTAGCTGCTTCCTTGGGCACACCAGCTCTTCCTTCAGGTGACCTCAGCCTGCGAGACAGCCGTAGCCCATCAAGAGACTTCCCTCGTTGCAGCAGCCATCACATCACCACCATCTTCCCTCCTGCAGTCTCCCTCTTCCTCCTCCATCACTTCCTTATCTTCCTCTTCCTCTTTGATCCCGTCTACGCCCACGCAGACATAGGGCATTGCAGCATCCGCCCAGGGGAAGAAGAAGAATAGGAAGCGTGGATCAGGTCAGCAGCAGTCGTCATCCAGTTGTAGCAGTGGCAGTTCTGTGCACTACTACAACTATGGAGGCGCCCATCGCTACACCGAGTGCCAGCAGCCGCTTGACTGGGCGCGGATCACTCGTGGGCTCTAGGCTGCTCATGCTCTCCGTTCCACGTCTGGCACGTCATCCGCACCCTCCTCCGAACGCGCGGCAGCCACGACTGCAGCTGATCCTGCCTCCTCACCGGCGAGCAGCGGCGATCCGGACCCACGTGACCGCACCATCGACGAGCTTTGCCACCTTCTGGCGCTCCGCTTTCAGGGAGGTGCGAGTGTGTTGTTATCGTCGGGTGGTTCACAGACTGCTTGTTTGTTCGTTCCTGTGGCTCGTGATGACGCGTGCGGGGGAGCACAGTCTGAATGTGATGATGATGGGCCTGACTGCACCGAGTGGATTCACGAGTCTCATCTTTGTGCTGTGCGTTGTTCCTCCCCACTGACGGCTCAGCGTCCCTCTGATCCCGAGTGTATCATTGCTTGTTGTACAGTGACGTCCACCAGCCGTGACTCCGGTGGCACTTGGATCATTGATTCTGGTGCCACCCATCACATGATGTGGCGTCGCAATGACATTGTTGTTCTCGGTCCTGTCACGTCTGTACGTTCCGTTCGTACAGGGTCTGGTCAGTCCTTGCCAATCCATGGTGTTGGGGTTGTATGCTTCGATGGTCCGTCTGGCCCCTTGTACCTTTCCGATGTGTTGTTTGTGCCTGATCTTGAGCTCAGCTTGCTTTCTGTGCGTGCCAGGACCTTGATGGGTCTCTCTGTGGAGCATACCGCTGACTCAACGACTGTGACTGCTACTGACACCCGTAGTGTCGTCCTGCATGCTTCAATCATAGATGATCTGTATCGCATCGCTCGGTCCTCCTCCCCTTGCTCTTCCTCTTCCTCCGGTCGTGTCTTTGTCAGTGGTGTTCTATCTCCGGGACACCAGAGGTTGCTTCATCGCCGTCTGTGTCACGTGGGCTCCGACATTGTGTCGAAGCTCATTCGGACACAGCCCGCTCTCGGTCTTGACGTGGCTTCTTTCGAGAAGCCACCCAAGACTGACTGTCTTTTTTGCGCTGAGGGGAAGATGCACCGGTGCACCTACCCTGACTCTCGTTCTCGAGCGCTTCGGCCTCTCGAGCTGGTTCACTCAGACCTTCTTGGCCCTCTCTCGATCGAGTCCCTGTCCGAGAGGGGCCGGTATGTTCTGACTGTGACGGACAACTTTACTCGGATGCGGTGGGTCTACAGCCTGAGTCAAAAGAGCGACGCCGCCCTTGCGGTTTGACTCTGGCTAGTGATGGCTGAGCGTTAGTCCCGCCACACGCTACATACCTTCCGCTCGAATCGCGGCGGCGAGTTCCTTGGCGAGATGGACTCCTTCTTTGCTGAGCACGAGATTTTTCACCAGGTCTCTGCTCCTACTGCCCCACAGCAGAACGGTGTATCTGAGGGTTGGAACCGCACCATGGAGGATGCGGTTTGCGCCATGCAGTCTGAGTGCGGTCTCCCGGAGTCTTTTGTCTTTGAGGGTTTCGCCTACATGACTTGGGTCTGGAACCGCCTCCCGCACGGTCCGCTTCGGGACCATATCACACCGTACAAGCTCTGGTTTGGACACCGTGCTGACCTTCGTCCCGCTCGCGTTTGAGCTCCCTGGCCTTCGTGTGGTACACCGAGGACCATCAGGGGTCCAAGGTCTCACCTCGGGTCCGCTTGTGTGTCTTCATAGGCATTTCCCCGTGGTCGAAGGCCTGGCGCTTCTGGGTCCCTACTCGTCGTCGCGTCATTGAGTCCCGCGACGCGATGTTTTTTGAGTCTCTCACCTACCGTGACTTAGATTCGATCAGAGCACTCTCCGCCACCCATGTTCCCTCCTGTGAGGGTTCTCGGCTGATGGGGGAGACTTCCACGCCAGCGAGCATCCCTCATCAGGCGGATGTGTCCGCTCCAGCCCCCTCTCGGTTACCGGCCCTTGATGATCCGGCGATCATTGCCGTTGGTCCAGAGATCTCGCCTGTCCAGCCTGTTTCACACCACACAGGTACCTCTGTTCCCATGCCTCCTTCTGCACCAGCACCTGCATCTGCTGGCACCCCTATTTCTGTATCTGATCCAGCCTCGCCCACTCCCGTTCCTACGTCGGCTGGTACTCCTGCCTCAGTGTCAGGTCCAGTCTTGCCTGCTCCAGCTATCACACCCAGTTCCGTGTTCCCCACACACGCATCTCCTCACACGGAATCTTCGGCTGCCTAGTCTCAGCCCTCACTAGCTGCGGTCGCATCTGCCCCTGAGCATGAGGTGCGTCCTTCGACCTCAAGTTACTCCGGTGAGCCCGGTGGCCGTCTTCGACCACTGGATTCCGGAGCTCAGCGAGCGTCGGGCCCTGGACCCAAGCGCTCCTCTCGCAGCATCGCGAGTGGTGACCCCGGCACAAAGGCCCTAGGCATGAGTGTCCGCACTGAGCTCACAGAGGTACATCCAGCGTGCCCCGTAGGGCACAACCTCGTCACTCGCGAGTTCCATATCGCCTGTGACGCAGTAGCTGATCTCGTGGTCGTCAGGCCCGGCAATGAGGCGTGTGCACTTGCCACGCAGAGTTCTCCCTCTATGGCACCCGACCCGAGCACACTAAGGGAGTCTCTCTCATCACAGGATGCTGAGGCTTGGCGTCATGCCTGCAAGGATGAGCTTTGCGCTATGCGAGAGCACAGAGTCTACGAGCTTGTCGACCTTCCTCCTGGGAGGAAGGCTATTGAGGTCAAGTGGGTCTTTCGCAAGAAGGTGAAGCCGGATGGCTCACTAGAACGCTACAAGGCCCGCTTGGTCGTCAAGGGGTACTCCCTGATTGAGGGAGTCGATTACACCGACACTTTTGCCCCTGTCGGCCGCATGAGCTCAGCTCGAGCTCTTTTTGGTGTAGTGGCTCAGCATGATTGGGAACTGCACCAGATGGATGTGAACAATGCGTTCCTCCGTGGCTCTCTTGATGAGGAGATTTACGTGGCTCAGCCATCGGGCTTTGAGGACGGTGACAAGGTCTGGCGCTTGCGCAAGTCCTTGTACGGCCTCAAGCAGTCTNGATTGAGGGAGTCGATTACACCGACACTTTTGCCCCTGTCGGCCGCATGAGCTCAGCTCGAGCTCTTTTTGGTGTAGTGGCTCAGCATGATTGGGAACTGCACCAGATGGATGTGAACAATGCGTTCCTCCGTGGCTCTCTTGATGAGGAGATTTACGTGGCTCAGCCATCGGGCTTTGAGGACGGTGACAAGGTCTGGCGCTTGCGCAAGTCCTTGTACGGCCTCAAGCAGTCTCCGTGGTGTTGGAACCGGGAGATCACCGGTACTTTGACTCGTGCAGGATACGTACAGAGTGAGACAGACCCCTCTCTGTTCATCCTACCGACACCCGAGTGGTTCACCGCCATCCTAGTCTATGTTGATGACCTTCTGATCGCGTCTTTGTCCCTGGAGGCCGTGAAGGAGGCCAAGGCTGTCCTACAGACTGCCTACAGGATGAAGGATCTTGGTCCTCCATCGGTGTTTCTCGGTATGGAGACTGTGCGACATCGCAGACATCGGACATTGTTGTTGCATCAGGCCCGATACGCACGAGTCGTGGGGGAGCGCTTTAGCGATCTCCTCAGTACAGTGCCCTCCGCTTCCACAGCTCTCACACCCAATGGGCAGGATGACCTGAAGGTGGATGATCCTACACAGTTGGGGGAGACCGTGGACGTGACCTTGTACCTCCGTCTCATCGGATCTCTGATGTACCTGGCCACTACCACGCGTCCTGACATCGCGTTTGCCGTCAACCTCCTCGCTCAGTTCTCGCAGGCTCCACGTGGAAGAGCCCTTCATGCGGCTGTGCGAGTGGTGTGGTACGTGGTCTCCATGCCGTACCTTGGACTTTGTTTTCATCGACAGTGTTCGGAGGTCCTTGACGGCTACACT
>SZWC01016286.1:36864-47894 GCA_023375785.1 Penium margaritaceum
CCTGGAAGAGCGGTAAACAGGGTTGTGTCGCACGCAGCTCGAGTGAGGCGGAATATGTCGCCCTTGGTGCAGGCACTTGTGAAAGTGTTTGGCTGTGTCGTTTGTTTCAGCAGTTGCGTGTACCCATCCGCAGCATCACCTTGCGCTGTGACAATCAAAGTACAAAAGCCATTGCTGAGCACGACGGCATGCATCACACGCGCACCAAGCACATCAATGTAGAGCATCACTTTGTACGTGAGCGTGTGGCTGCAGGTGATGTCAAGATTGTGTGGGTCGACACGCGACAGCAACGAGCTGACTTTCTCACGAAGGCACTCAGCAGCAATGTCTTTAAGGCAGCAGTGCACGCTGTTGGGTTACTGTGTCCTCGTGTTGCTCCTGGTTGAGGTGTCATGCCAGTGCTCATGTACAATCTTGTATTGTGTCACGTCTTGTGACGTTCATGTTGTGCCTGTGCATGTCGTTCGTGTGCGTCGGCTGTGGGTCATGGGGGAGTGTTGGATTNCATGACGAGGCTCAATCTGAGATTGCCAGCCACATGTGCCTTTCTCACATGCGTTCAAGCACAGTTAGCCATGGGCATAACCGGGTTCATACCCTACTCGTGTTGTTGTTTGAACAGTGACCTAGTTTGTGCTAGGAGTTTGGTCTGTGGGCAGGTGGGGATGTTTCCACCAGTTTCGAGGGTGGCGAGAGAGATCGAGCTCGCTGCTCGCTCTCTCGCCTCTCTCCATCGCGTAACACCTCTGTGACGCGTGACTCTCCGTTCGTTCTGTGTTCTCTCACTTCTTACTTTCACGCAAACTTCTGTTGCATGGTGTCTTCCTTGCACTAGCCCAGCTACTGCCTGCTTGTCTAGCACAGCAGCTTTGTGGCGCGGTTTGTCTCAACCAAAATGGCTGAGGCGACCATTCGTCCGCTCTCCTTGGACGGGTTGTTGATGCTGATTGCCCCTAAGAGTGACGTGGAGGGGAAAACCCCTTGAGCGAGCGCTGGACGTAATTCTACGAACTCCGACGACGACGTAATTGTAGGAGCTAGAGACACGACACGTTACACGTTCGTAGAGCGATTCTGTGGTGCACGAGTGATAACGTTCACCATTGAATCCACAGAAGTCGACATCCGTAAACCCTTAGCCTCCAAAAATCGATAAAATAATGCGGGCGATGTAGTCATAAGGTAAAAACGGGGGCTAGTCTCACAATTGCCAAGATGGGGCCAGGCATATATAGTCCTCAGAATGTGAGGGCGTCTCAGACATTGTCGGCCGAGATGGGGGGTGAACTGTTGACCGCCCCGCCGACCTACCCTCCCCTACGACACGGATCAGCCAGTCCCAGCCGCGACCAAAGAGGATGTTTCCGGGCATACCCCTAGCTAAAGGTCCCGGCTGTACCGGAAAACACGGTTGCTATTTTTGGCACACACGTGCTGTCGTCCAGCTCAGAAGGCTTTGTCTGGCTGGGTATGACTTTTCTTCTCAGAATCTATCTTCGATTGCCACCCGACGCATGTAAGCTGGACGGAGAAGAATGACGGAAAACCCCCCGGAAACGTACCTTCTATTAAAGTAGCTTGATTCTCTTAAGATAATCTATCGGGTTCAGTTAACTGACCTTGATCCAAGTCGAACTCCAAAACGGCATGACACCGTCCCGTTGTATCAAAATAAGAAAAACTGCACGCTCTTGTGAATGTCCCTGCCAACAAACCCCCAATCAAGCATGGAAAACAAAGCAACGTCTTATGGCAGCCCAAATCAAAAAAAAGGAAAACATTTTCATTATCAAAAATATAAATAACACTTAATCATTATTTATCTCATAAAGCACAAAGCTACAACAAAAAGAAAAACTCTACAAAGACTGAGAATTTTTTTGCACAACTTTGGTAAAAAATGCCTTGCCGCAAAAAAGGGTTACAAGGTTAACATTGCAAAAAAATTGTACAAATCCAGATTTATAAGATAAAAAACTAAACAAAGATAAGCAAATGTTACAAAAAACGTTTATATAAGGTCCAAAAATAAGAAATTCATTGTACATGAGAAGAAACTCAAATTCCTCACGTTTAATCTTCTTGGAATTTTCATCTTTTTAAACTTCCTTGAAAACATTAAAGAAACTAGATAAGAGGACAAAGTCTAGATCACATAAGGCACATGAAAAAAACTTTCAGTTTTGTTTTGTCTTAAGATATCAGGGACATTTGAATATGCAATATATTAAATTATGGTTTAATTACATTTACGTTGAAACATATAACTTCCTATTCAGATGGGGCATTCATATACAAGAATAAAAAGATTTTATGACGTGTAAAAGAATGGAAGGGTGTGTTAATTTACTTAACACACCCTTCCATGTGTGTGGAAGGGTGTGTTAATTTAAGTTTGTGAAATTATTTGAAAGAGCATATGTGTGTGTGTGAATGTTCCACCATGAATTTCATGTTTTGCATCAAATTCAAGCATACGAGAAGATACAAATAATGTTTCCATATAAGGTAAAAACCAGTAATGGCCAAGATGAAGGATCAATTCAAACCACGGTCAATTTCTGAAAAATATTTCAAGAAATGGCCAAACAAATGAGTTTCCATTATGTCAAGAAGTTCGTGTGCATGGGATCTATTTTTCAGTCATTATAACCTTCATGCCATTTTACTAGTACACAAGGTGTTCGAATACATTTCTTCAGTTCTACGGGGTCCACAGTCATGTCTCGGGAGTCAAAGCTTGGAAACACATACATGGGCTAGATTCTCGTTTGAGTATAGCCTAAAAAAAATCCCTAGGCCAAGTTTTATGTGAAAGGAGTGATGCGATTCTAAATGCATCACGTGACTCCTTCTCCACTCTTATATTAGCAACAGATTCATGTTGTAGCATGAAAAGAGAACAGTAACAACCATGATGATGAAGGTGGATGCCAAAGAATAAGGATAATACATGCATTCTAAAAACATCAAACTCATAACTGAGAAAATTCCAACCACATTTTAGATGAAAAGAAAGAAGAAACCTTCAAAATGATGCTTTAAATCATTGACAAATAAAGAGTGAACAAAAACGTTCTTGTTTTTTTTTTAATCCCTTGAAATGTTTTCATATTTTATAACTTTAATCCTGTTTATTTCTTCTACAAACTTGTACACATAAGTAAAATAAGGGTGTTTTTGAACAAAGTAATACAATAATAACAATATGATTTTCTAGTCCAAGATGGAATAAACAAAACATTGCTCCATTCTCTTCCTAACCAAACTGAAGGGACCCTCACATCAAACAAAGTTCTTTATGAAATTCCCATTAATAACTTTATCTTATGAATTATGATTGGGATGGATAGCACTAACCTCTCATGAAAACACCATTTCTTGTAACGACACCTAATTCTCTTTGTCACCACAGCATTCTTACAAAAGATTCATTCTCGAAGTGGTGTAGGGTGTTGGGATAGACCTATAGTGTTGTGAAAACTTTCCCGTGAAACAAAGGATCCCAAAACCTTACATTGATAAAGAAGTATTTGAGATCATAAAACAAACTGGTTTGGAAATAAATATTTTTAGATATGATAACCAATCTTCGTATACATGAAAAACCTTGGCTGCAAAAAATGGGCAAACTTGTCGAAGATGAAGACCTGACCAGTTCAGACAATATACGTTGACGATGAAGAACCGGGTTTTGGCAAGAGCTTTCTAAGCTACAACTAAGAAATGTGATGGTTCACGATGACAATCCGATTAATCCCCCGGCAAAGCTTGTGAACGCTAAGCTCTGAGCCAACGCAAATGCTTTACCTCTTACGTTGCCTAAACGACAGGCTTTTGAGGGGTGCAATTTTAGTACAACCATAAATGCATGATTTTTCTTCAAAGTAAATTAAAGCCGAATCACCCCATATCAATACACTTGTTCATGTCTGCATGAGAGATAAAGACATGGTGAGGATCTTCCCATGAAAGAAACTTAGAATATGGAGAATGTCTTTAGGAAGTTACTTGTTAGAGTCAAGTTCACATATGATTATGTGTACATGAACAACTGAATTTTCATTATCATTCTTCACAACAGGGTTCAGTGAAAACATCACAAAAACTACATCAACGTGAGCAATTTCTTACAACTAATTCATCATATCTTTGCTTCAAATGATACATACATTGTGCACATTATACATTTTGAGCTATTTCTGTAGTATCGGATCCTTACCTACATTTTACTTAACTGTGCGCGGTGGAAAGTTAAAGTGTGTGTGGGATAGTCCAACACTCGATGGGTTTGTCAAAGCTTAGGGTGGTGTATTGAAAAGTGTATTAAGAGAAGCCTTCATTTCAAATTGGTGTATTTGAAGGGAGATGCGGACATGCTGACACACAAGTCAAAAAAAGTTCGCTTCCCTGATACTCTCCTCGATATGGTTCATTGATACAATTAGGGGTTTTGTACGGGGTGGGAGGGGGGGCAGTTTGTATCCCGTTGTGGTGGGGTTAATGTATAGTGAACTGTATGTGTACAACCATATAGCTGGTTACATAGAAAATGTGCAAGACGTTAAATGCATAAAATTGACGGCTTATGACCACCTATTGTATATGTACACAAGTATACTGTTTTTCTTGTCTACTAGATAAACTCCAAGCTACAATCCTAGAATGCACTCGTTCACTTTGAGAGTGGGGGGGAGGATGTCCTTGTATCGGGATCCCCCCTCCAAAGAGTTGAAAGTGTAATATGGTGGTGTATTGGAGAGTATAGCTGGGGAGCCTCTTTTTATAACTACTATATTCGGAGGGAGGGTGCAGAATTGCCATTACAGAAGTCCAAAAGAAATGCGTTTTCCGTATAAATTCCCAAATACACTTCCCTAATACACCGGGCGGTTTTGTGGTGGAGAGGGAGGGGTAAATTTGGGGTATAGTTATGGCGAGGTTGAAGTACAGTGAACTCTTTGTGTACAACCTTATAGATGGTTGCGTAGACAAAGCGACAGATGACTAATGCTTCAAATTGACCGCTTGCGGCTACTTATTGTAGATGTACACAAGTATGTTTTTTTTCTTGTCTGTCATATACACTCCTAGCTACACTCATCTAATACACTCGTCCACTCTAGGGCCGGGGCTTATGTCCGGGACCCCCCATGCAGTTGAAGGTGTATAGAGCTGATGTATTGGAGAGTAAAGTTGGGGGAGCCTTCTTATGAATACTAGTGTATTTCAAGGGAGGTTCAGACTAGCTATTACAGAATTGAAAAAACATTCATCCTAAGACACTTCATAATCCACTTCCCTTATACACTAGGGGATTGTGCAAGAGGGAGAGGGTCCAGGTTGGGTCCCGTTGTGGCGGGGTCAAAGTATAGTAAACTCGTTAAGTACAACATTATACTTGGTTATGTAGACAAAGCCATATCAATGATCTTATGGAAAGTTGCAATGGATTCTTTGAATCGATGGCTGACCAGTACTTTGTGTTGTGATTTACATACTTTCGATGGCCGGGTTTGACCAAAATGCATCTTATGGTGCAGTTTATCCACTTTGGAGGGATGAAAATTCAACTTCTTAAATGGAGGGAGGCAAGGTTCAAATCCGTATCTTTACAACATCTGAGGTACACTTGGAGGCCCTTGGAGGGTATAACACTTCTGCTTCCAGCTGAAGGGTAGTTGGTCCACTCTTTACTACAACCTCCTACAACCTTTTGGTGACCCTTCAGTTACCAATGCATCAAAAGGAATCTGATGATGAATGAAGGCGTTGTCAAGGCATTATGGCCTAAGTAGACTGAACCTGAAGTAGTCCTGGTAGGGCCTCCTTGCGGGCTCTATCCTTGAAGGTTGTGAGTAGTTGCATAACAACTTGGGTGGTTACATAACCACCCAGGCCAACTGAAGAGTCGCTTGTTAGAGTCTAGCACTTCAAGCCTCAGCCTCTGACACTACAAGCTAGTACCTTCGGACACACCTCCTACAAAGGCCGATGCCTTGTTTGCTACAAGCTTGTGGCTCTAAAAGCATTTTGCTTAAGGTCTAGTTCACAAACTTAGTCTCAAGGCATCTAAGGCGTGCGCCCCGTGGGTCCACAAGTCTGCACTTGTGGCTACATCCTTGTTCGTGGTTGAGTGAACTCTTCATGTCATTTCGAAGTGATCTAAAAATTCTTGTAGATATTTCAGTTTCCTTCGTCCACGCCTTGCCCTTCCACATTTTAGTCCAGTTTCACCCATCCACCTTTCAGAAATCGTAACATGGTATGAGAGCAGAGTAACGACCTTTGTCGACAACAAAGACTACTCAGCATGTGCAACACTAAGGAAGACAAGGCGGATGAAAGTTTAAATGTGGACGTGGTTGAGGACTTTTTACACATTCAATAGCAAACATTTATCACAAGCCTACACATCAAAGATGTGTAGTAGATCATAGACGTGTGCGCACTCATATCCCTTTTTGCCTAGCGGCTGTGGAATTTTTGCCTCAAGTTTGAGGTTGACATCAAAATCTTGTATGAAAAAGCAACACGGCAGGCACAAAGAGCGGAAAAATCCACTCCATCATATAGAATGCCAACTGACAAAACTAGAGAAGCAGTACTTTCTCGTATGGGGTCAGGAAATGTTGCTCCAATTTCTTTCACAACGCCAGCTGACAAAGCTGGAGAAGCAGCTGATCTGCTTACAAGGGTAGTAGAAATTCCCACAACATTTCATGCACTACCAAGTAACGAAGGTGGAAAAGCAGTAAGAATATCCATAGAGGCAATGACCACTACTATAACTGTTGACATCAAACTAGCTAACAAAGTTGGAAACGTAACAGATTTGTTTTATAAGGTAGTTGAAATTACCACAATGTCTTACAACAATCTAGTTGACAAAGCTAGAATTGAAGAGCATGAACCTTTTCTCATGTCAACCGCTCGTATATAACCAGCTGATGAAGCTGGAACACAAGAGCCTACAACTATTTTTGTGTCAATCGCAACTACGATGCCAGCTTAGGAAGATAGAAGAGAGGAGCATGAAGCCTTTTTTAGGTCAATTTCCTCTAACTCCCAATTGAAGAAGCTAGAGCAGGAGCAAGTTTGCTCGCAAAGGCAGCAAACACGGCTGCAACACTTTACTCATTGCTTGTAGATGAAACTGGGGCGGCACTAGATGTGTCCGCAAAAGCAGAAGACAGGGCTAGAATACTTTACCCACTGCTCGCTAACAAAGCTGGGGTAGTAATAGATGTGTCCCCAACAATAGTGGACACAACTGCAATATTCTACACATTTCTAGCTGACAAAGCTAGAGCGGTAGCAGATGTGTTTGAAACACAAGTGGACACGACTCCAAAACGTTACACATTTCTAGGTGACATAGCTGGGGTTGGAGCAGATGTGTCTATAACGGTAGTAGACATGGCTACAATAATTTACACATTGCTAGGTGACAAAGTTGGGTTCACAACAGATGTGTGCACAACGGGAGCAATTACAGGTGTAACATTTTACAGATTGCCAGCTTACAAAGCTAGAGTTACAACAAATGTGTTTACAACGGTAGTATACACAGTTGCAAAATTCTACACATTGCGAGCTGACGAAGCTGGAGCGGTAGCAAATGTGTCCGTAATGCCAACAGATATGGCTGCAACACTCTGCACATTGCAAGCTAACAAAGCTGGGGTGGCAACAGATGTGTCCGCAAGGGCAACAGACATGGCTGCAACACTCTACACATTGCAAGCTGACAAAGCTGAGACGTTAGCAGATTTGTCCGTTATCGTAGTAGACACGACTGCAACACTTTACATATTGCTAGTTGATGAAGCTGGGGCGGCAACAGTTGTGTCCACAACGGTAGTGGACACGGCTCCAACACTATACACATCACTAGCTCTTGAAACTAGGATGACACCTGCCTTATCTACAACGATAGTGGACATGGCTGCAATACTCTACACAGTTATGGCAAACAAAGCTGGAGCAGCAGCACAGTTGTCTACAATAGTAGTGGACACGACTACAAAAATCTACACACAGCCTGCTGACAAAGTAAGAGCGGCAACAGATTTATCTACAATGGTAGAAAACATAGCTGCAACACTTTACACAATGCCAACTGATGAAGCTCGAGCCAAAGCCGATGTCTTCACAACAATAGCGAGCACTACTATAAAACTCTACAACACGCCTGCTCAAGAAGCCGGAAGGGGAACAGATTCATCCTTGGATGCAACAAAAGTTATGAAGGCAGATCATTCAAGACTAGCTGGAGAATATAGCGATGGCGCAACCATTCCACGCATTGAGGCACAACGCACCAGTTTGTCAATTGATATGGCGAGCAAAGCTTTTGAGCAGCAGCACTCCCCCTTGTCGACCAAGTACTACCAACTGTTCAACGTCCCGTTGAAGGCGTTCAACATCTCTCCTTTCCTTGGGAAGTGCAAAGACACTATTCAAAACTTTCTACGTAGGTGGAAAATGTTTCTAGAAAGCACCAATTGAAAAAAATCATTATCGTATTTGAAGGTTAGCATTACATCAAAGGAGCCAACATCCATCATCACAAAATTCACAAGCTCAACGAGAAGACCCTACACCACCACCACCTCTCCAAGGTGTTCATATCATGAGTGGCCAATACAACAGGGTCCTCTGCCGGATTTCTTGCCCACCAAAAAATCCTAAGTTGTGTTTGCCTCTGAATTCGTTCCCACTACCGCGCGATGTACCTTGGAGGCATCAAACCAGCAATGTCATCATGTGTGTGATATTTGACCATTGTCACAACGCTTGTCGTAGGATTGTCCTTTTAAAACGAAACCAAATATTGACACTTTCTACGTCTCTCACTCCGTCGTGGAGTCGGAGTATCCACGGTTGAGAAATTGCATGAAGGTTCGAACTCAGTTCCAACTATTGGCAGAATAGGACTTGATGACTCCAATTTTCTCACATTCCCGGGTGCCACCTTTGCTTCTTGCTCCATCCGTGCCCCTTCGGGGAGCATGGGAAGTGAACAAGAAAGCAAGAAAGATCAACTCTAAGGAGAGATTTCCGTAAAATGTTGTTGCCTGCAATTGGATAAAATTGTGTGAAACTACATAATCTCTTCACCATGTGCAAGTCCGTTATCATGTTTATGTGGAAGTCTAGTTGGGAATGAAGAATGTTTTAAGATGATTATGATTATTCATATGGTTCTAAGGAAACGATCCTTTTTCAACATAGGTAGAACAAGGTTATGCAATTCTACCATGAAACAAGCAATGTTTTGTTGCATTATACTCTTGTTTTATGCATTCATGTTTGTGTCTTAAGGTTATGTTATCTTGTACTGTATTCTTTTCTAATTGTTTTGTGTACTTGAAGTCTTTTGTTGTTCATTGGATGGAATAGGAAGGCCTTGCATTACATTGATTCACATGGTACATTTTCAAAGTTTGTTTGTTTTGTTCTTTTGATATACTGTTTTTTAATGTTGCTTCATGTTTTTCAATGTTTAGAATCTTGGAAGTAAGTTGTTTATGCCCTTGACTCATGACCACCCAAGTGAAGGATGTTCTTTTTAGAACTTGAAAAGAAGTGGTTGCATTAACACTCATAAAACCAGACACAATTTTATCCATAAACTTATTTTTGTAAACCTAGGCCATTGTTATCTAGTAACTAGAAGTTAGAATAAGAAGGTGAAATCATCTTGAGGAAATCAAAATGCCTCTAATGGTCTTTAGACGTCATGACCATGTTATTTAGATAAGTTACAAGGTGAATGCTTAGTAAAAATTTGGTCGAACGTTTAGAAATACATTTATAATGATCAACTATTACGCCTTGGTGTTGGCAAGAACTATGGCATGAAGGAATGTTAATTGTTTCCACTATCCAAAATCAAACAATTGGTGATACTTACAATTACGTGCATTTTACTAGCTTGTTAATTTTTTCATAAGGTTTACATTTGCAATAGTTGCATCTTGACTTTATTTTGTTTGACATCCTTTGTGTTCCTTAAGCCATACTTAAGGGTGTCAACTTGTTTCTACCCTTATTGGATCCAATCGTCTTGTGCCTTCTTCATTGAGGCATACGCTGACTATTATGTACATGGTGCATCACTTGGTATGTGACATGCGTGGTCTACAAAAGTTCCCAACACACTTTGAATTTCTTAGGTAATAAATATAAATGAGTGTAGTATACAAACATTTCTCTTAAAAACAAATTTGTGAAAACATATAAATCATTATCCAAAATCGAACACCTTAAAAAATAAATGTACCCTATTCATTTATGATTTCGTTATGAATTATTTTTGACTGACAAAATGTGCCTTGTTTAGGTTACAAGTTTAATTTTATTTCTTCCAAATTGAATACGCAAGATTAATGCTTTTCTGTCAAACCTAATGAAGTTTTCTGAAATGGTGCACATTGTGACCTGGGTTCTGGCTCATCTTCTAGGCTATTTGAGCACTTATTGGCATTCTTTAGCATTTAGTTTCAGCTCGCACAAGTCCAATGTTTAGCTTAGAGGGTGGATCGAGGGCCGAGGACAATAGAGCATAAGTCAATGAAGAAGAAATCTTGTATGACGTTTCCAAGATGTACGGTTAGGGCGTTTAGGACACTAGTAGTACGTGAAGCCACTAACATTTGCTCGTTGCTCAACAGGTTTGAACACACGTATGGAGTTATCTTACAGACTCAAAATTAAATCCAACACAAAGCCATCTCTTTTTTTGTTTTTAAGGAATACTATTTAATAATGCACCCGGGTGACCGATCAAAACTACTCCCTGAAAAAAACTAGGAAGACAAAATCCTAAAGTAATAGGGTATGTTTTCTAAACATAATCATTTAAGAAAGATGAAAAACTGTAGCGGGAGGGCCAGTTCGGCCCTCCCACCTCGCGATAGCGAGGGGGTGGCTGCAAGCCACCCCTCGCTATCGCGAGGGCTGGCCGGTGGCCAGCCACCCGCTGGCTACCGGCCGGCCGGCGGCCGACCGGCTGGGTGGCC
>SZWC01016287.1:0-33760 GCA_023375785.1 Penium margaritaceum
TCTATATCTATATCTATATCTATATCTATATCTATATCTATATCTATATCTATATCTATATCTATATCTATATCTACATCTATATCTATATCTATATCTATATATATATATATCTATATCTATATCTACACCTATATCTATATGTATATCCATATCTATATCTATATGTATATCTAGAAGAGGGAGTTAAAGAGGTGGTAGGAATTGTGGTAATTTCCCTCTTACTCTTTGTCCTATCTTTGTGAGCGGTACTCACAGTTATAATCATTCCCTTGTATTGTAATTTTCTGTTTTCCTAGATTCTAGTCACAACCAAGTGCCATGAGTTACGTCTTAGGAAGACTAGCTTTCAAAATCCACGCCCTTGTGCCGATGCGGCAGCGTACGAAATAAGAAATTGAATGCATAACTGTCTCACCGATCGTGAGAGGAAGGAGTTGCTGGGAGGTGATCCCTCCTTGAAGTTGTAGGGTGACCCCCACAACGGCTTTCACGTGACGAGATTGCAAGTGCCGGACCGTTGAAGACCAACAAGGACAAGGTGATGACGGCCTCACCACACGCCCTTGGCGGACTCCAAGTTCTGGGAGCCGTCGTTGCGAGCATGCTTGCCAAACCAAAGGCAACCGTACCACCAAAGTCAACCGACGCCAACCTTGGCGACACTGAGAAGCATGCGGAGGCCGCAGAAGTGCTTGACGAGAACGTCGACGCGCACGTGGGCGACCCCCACACGACAGACGACGCGATGGAGGAAGATCTCCCGGAGGCGGACCCCAACAAAGAGCACGACGTTGACGATGGCGAAGGCGACGATGATCACGATCATCGCCATCGTCGTGTAGCGAACTCGAGCCAGTTGCTTGAGAAGGGCAAGGCACTCGCTGAATCGCCTGAAGCTACCGACAGCAGCGAGATAGTTGAGAGCAGCAGGGGCCCCGAAAGCGGCCACGCGGGAAGTTCATACGAGAACGAGCTGGACGATGTCGCTGGGAAGGCAATTTGCGATGACCGCCGCAGGCTTGCGGATTTTGATGCCGAGGCAGTGGGCCGACTCAAGATCATCACCAACGGTGGAGGTACGGCACCACTCAGAGGAGTGGGAGCGAACCCCCCTTCCTACGGTGTGGCTGCAAAGGGGCAGGACAGCCCCCACTCAGGCGTCGATGCTGATGACAGTCTCCTCCGAAAGGTGGGACTCCTTGGAGGCGTCTACGCGGACCGTACCCTCCTGTAGTGGGTTTAAGGTGCACGGATAATGCGAGGCCCTGGAGGCTATCACCGATAATCTGAAAACATCAGAGCTCAATTTTGCGTTCACCAACCTGTTGGCCCACGTCGGGCAGAGCATCACGGACCTTGACCGTGATCGCCATCTGCAGCGCCTGGCAGCCCATGAGGCAAGCCGCCAATGCAACGACCTCGACAAGGCGTTGCAGAGTGTGACCCAGGTGCGGATGTAGCAACAAACGCAGCGTGCCATAACTGCTGATGCCACCACCGATGGCAGCGGTGACTTGCCTACCTCGATGACTTTGGCGCCGGTCATGAACGCGTCCTTCCTCCACAGTGTGGAGATATTCCGGAAGGGCATGAAGCTGACCGACTGGCTGAATCACATGGAGCACATTCTACGTATCCACAAGGCTCCGCTCACCCAGTGGGGGGACCTTGCCACGACGCAGCTTGAAGACAAGCTCTTCAGGTATGTGGTCAAGGAGTGGACTGCGTAGCAACCGCACCTCGACTGGCAGCCCATGCCGTGGGAGGCTTTGTGTGTGATTTTGCGTAAGAAGTGTACCCAGTGTGAGGAGGCATAGCGCGCCTTCCACAAAATCAAGGACTTCAGGCAGCTGGGTGGCTCGGTCGATGCCTACTTGAGTGATTTCACCATACTCGTGGAGGAAGCCAAACGCTTCACTGAGGACGATGGAACTCAGACCTTCAAGTACCCGGAGTGTATGCTTTTGGAGTACTTGCGTGACAGTCTTGTCAGCGAGAAGCTGAAGGAAAACCACCACAACGGCAACCGGCCAAGCTTGGACAAGCTGGAGGGCGTTGCGACACTACATGAGCGAGGTGTATTCGGCGAACCCAAAGCACTACTCGGACGCACGGCCGAACGCGCGTGCACAACAAGGCCCCGACATGCACTTGGACATTGCGGGAGCTTGAGGAGCAGCCGGGGAGCGGGACGGGGCCAAGGGCAAGCAGCCAGCAAACCCTCCAGTCAAGAAGACTGGCAGATACAAGACCCTAAATTACAAGTGCAGCCGCGATAGTGACAAGCTACAGGCAGCCCATGAGGGCCGCAACACAACATTCCGCGACGGACTCTGCCACAAATGTATGCAGCCTGGTCACTTTAGGGCTCAGAGCCCTGAGGCTTCTGGTGGTGGACAAGAGCCTGCGGCGTTAGTCGAAGCTGCAGCACCTCGTGGGGAGGGTGCAGCAGGAGGCCGCGGACAGGGCCGTGGACAGGGTCGCGGTCGCGGCAATGGTCCCAGTCGTGGTCATGGATAAGGCCGTGGGATGGGTTTTCCCCACCCGTGAGTGACGCTAGTGGGTACCACTCAGGGGTAAAACTGGATCACGAGTGTGGGTTCATGTCTTCAGTTGAGGATGTTAAACAATTTGAGCTTTTTACGAGTTCAAATTCTTGTGTTGTTTTCTCCCCTCTCATTGAACCTCATTTTGCACTTGCTGGTGGACATTGCCCACTAAATCTTGCATCTTCGGACGAGTTGCATGACCGAACCTGCATAGTGGTGGCGACACCAACCACTATGCAAGAATTGTGTAACACAATGATCGAAGCAAAAGCCCTCAAAGCGATGAGTTCAATCACGTTCACGGTACCTTAAGTCAACGATTTTGACCCTGTGAAATTTAAGGACTGGAAGGTGCTAGCCGAATTCACCAATCCCACAAAGTATGGACAAGAGTAGGTGAATCATGGGAGCTACGATGTCCGTCATCTAGATTCCGTGTTTATCACAAACTCGGCTTGTCATTGTCGAGCATGTTCATTCAAAAGAGTGGAGGTAACATGACGATGCAGTTCAGAGGACACCTAACTGGTGCTCCCATGAACATGCTTGCTGACACCGGAGGAGATGAATCATTTGTTAGCCTTGGATTTACCCGATAGGTCAGCCTGAAGTACGAGCCATCGAGTGGCGCAGTTGTCTTCTGTGACAACCGTACGGAACCCGTGTTCGCTATTTGGAGAGCGAAAACTTGTATTCAAGGGTACACAGAGAGTGTCACGTTGAACGTACTCAACCTTCTTGACCCATTTGAAGTGGTGCTAGGCGATCCCTGGCTCCGTGAAAACAAGGCTCTAATGTGCTTCGAATGAAAGTGCTTGATCCTCAGAAAATGACAGCATCGCCTGACGTTGGTTCCGAGTACGGAATTATCGCCGACCTGACTCAACGTCCATGCTAGCTTGTATGCGATGCAGGTCAAGTGACGTATTCAACAAGGTTGTCGATACTTTTTGGCTAAACTGCAAAAAGTGGAGGACGACGTGAAGGAGGACACGCCACAATAGATCAAATCCATATTGGCGGAGTTCTCAGATGTATTCCAAGACCCATGGGTTGGGCTTCCACCAGAAAGACACATGGGCCACACGATCCCGCTACAACCTAAGGCGACTCCTCCGTTGAGACCCATGTATCGCCTTAGTCTAGTAGAAAGGCGAGAAGCCGAACGCCAAAGCAAAGAGTACCTTGCAAAAGGATGGATCCAGCCAAGTAACTCACCATACGGCGCGCCGTTCCTTTTTGTGAACAAAAAGGATGGTGGTTTATGCATGTGCATGGATTATCAGGCGTTGAACAAGCTGACGCTGAAAAATCGATTCCCCTTACCGTGGATTGAGGAACGTTTTGACCAAATCCAAGGGGAAAAGTATTCTCTTCCTTGAATTTTTCTCAAGGGTACCATAAAATCCGCATACGAAAGATGATGTTCCCAAAATTGTGTTTCGAATACACATGGGACACTATTAGTTCCGAGTGTTATGCTTTGGGCTAACGGACTCCCGGGCAACCTTCCAAAGAGAAATGAACCAAATGTTCACCAAACAACCCCGTCAGTTTGTCTTCCTTTACCTGGACGACATCTTGGTTTTCTCCAAATCAATGGAAGAGCACATAGAACATCTGTGCGAAGTCCTCGCAGTCCTTTGAGAACAGAAGTTCTATGCGAAAGTGAGCAAGTGTAAGTCTGCACAAGATGAGCTTGAATACCCTTGACACATCGTCGACAAGGACGGCATCCGTGTCGACCCACGAAAGGTCCAAACCATTGTAGACTGGCCATGCACGGAAAATGTCGGGCAGATTCGGTCTTTCCTCGGTCTTGCAAACTACTTTCGATGGTTTATGCAACCCTCGTAGCACCAGTAACCAGGCTCACGTGAAAAGACGTGCACTGGGAATGGACATCCGATTGTGAGAAAGATTTTATCAAAGTCAAAGAGCTTCTATCCACAGCGCCCGTCCTAGCTCTTCCAGACCCATCACAACTGTGGGAGGTTCGATGTGATGCATTGGTAGTAGGACTCGGAACCCTCCTCATGCATAATGGTCATCTAGTTACGTATAAGAGCAGGAAGCTCATCCCCGCAAAACGCGGTACACGACTGGGATCAAGGGCTCCTTGCAGTAGTACACTCTTTCAAGATGTGGCGTTGCTACCTCGAGGATGTTGAAGGGGGTGTGATGGTCGTGACCAACCATAACCCATTGGTTTTGTTCCAAATGCAACCGAACATGTCGAGACGACAAGCGAGTTGGAGTGAATACCTGAGCCGATTCTCGTTCCCATGAAATATCAGCCAGGACACATCAATGTGGCCGATCCACTAAGCCGACAACCTGTGGAAATTAAAGCAACCACCGAGGTCGGTGGGTGTTGTATGGCCATTGCAAGAACAACAATACAAGCACCAGACCCCTCTGCACCTCTGCGGCAACCACCACGAGAGATCGTCTATTACAACGGTTTTGTAAACAAGATCTGGATGTATCCGGATGGGATACTGTGTGGATTCTTTGTTCCAAGACTCTTGAAACCTGGACAAGTAGGGATTGGTGGAGGCCGCAAGAATCTTCTGTCATGGAGAACAAGTTGTTGTGCCAAACTCGGGAGACCTTCGAGCAAAGATTGTCTCCCAGTTCCATGACCCGCCGGTCGCAGGTCATATGGGACCTCAAAAGACTGGACAGGTACATTCGGACGAATACTGGTGGACAGGATGAAGTGTCGATGTTTGTAAGTATTGTATGACATGCGACCCATGTCTCCAGAATAAGGCTAGTAATAAGAAGCCTGCTGGAATCCTCCAACAGCTTTCCATTCCTTGGACTCCATGGGAGTGTGTCAGTGTGGACTTCATTACTGGTCTCCTGGACACGGCTTGTGGCCACAATGCAATACTAGCAGTTGTAAATCTTCTGACGAAGACGACACACTTCATTCCTACAAGGATTAATATGAACGCAGAGGAGACAGCTCGTCTCTTCTTTGAGGGTGTTGTAAAGTACCACAGCTTGTCGTTGTGCATTATCTCCGATTGAGATCAAGAATTTGCTAGTAAGTTCTGGAAAAATATGCGCGAGTACTTCGGCAGCGAGTCACAACGACATCGTCGACAGCGTTTCACCCTCAAACTGACGGAAAAAAAGAGCGCATGAACCACAATCCGGAACAAATACTCCGTATGTACGTGGACCCTACCATGAATGACTGGGACGAATTCCTAGAACCGGCAGAGTTTGCGGTGAATAACTCAGTGAACGAGTCTATACAGTTCACACCGTTTGTGTTGAACAGTGGTCAGCATCCAGTGGTGCCCTCTTCACTGGTGAAGAGTGGGAGTACACAAGGACACATTCCTTTTGCTCAAGCCTTTGCCAAGCGCATTTACTCCTTGTTATAGGAGGCGAAGTATCACCTTTGAGCTGCTCGGCAACAACAAAAGGCATATGTTGACAAAAGTCGCTGTGAAGTCTCATTTGACATCGGTGACAAAGTGTTGCTTGGCACTGAGAATCTTCGGCTGAATTTGCCAGGGGCGCAAAAACTTCTACCGAAGTGGATTGGGTTGTTCCCATCGTTGCACGCACCGGGCCAGTGGCATACCGATTGCTGCTTCCGCCAAGTATGAAGATACATGACGTATTTCATGTGAGCATGTTGGCTCCATACACGGCAACGGGAACTGTTCAGCCACCACTGGTAGTCCTTGCTGCCGATGGCCAATACGAGGTCCTTCACCTGCTCCACCACCGAGAGCATACTCTCCAGTTGCGGGTTCTTAGGCAACCTCGTTCATTGGGCCGGGTGTGGACCTGAACATAACTCATGGGAGCCCGAATCTCGGTTGCCTATAGGGATGGTTAACGAGTATTGGAGCAAGCTGGCACCTTGCACGGATCGACGCGTGTCAGGGGGAACCACCTAAACACAGAAAAAAATGAACAGCATTTCCGCAAGGCGGCGTTCATGGACTACAACCATAGGATGTTGGGGACGCCCAACATGGCTGTCGCGCGGATGCTCCAGCCCAAAGGGGGGGGGTTGCTAACCGTGCTGACCGACAAACTGTAGCTTAGGAACAAGTACCATGCACGTGTTCATGTTTAGCTGGTGATTGAAACTCTTCAATTTTCTTTCACAATGTTGATGACTCACTAACTCAAAGTCCTGCTTGTTGTTCATGAAGCGGGACGCTTCATAATAAGTGGGGAGGAATGTAGCGGGAGGGCCGGTTCGGCCCTCCCTCCTCGCTGAAGCGAGGGGTGGTTGCGCACCACCCCTCGTGTTAGTGAGGGCTGGCCGGCGGCCAGCACTTCACTAGCCGCTGGCCAGCTCGCTGCCAGCCGGCTGGACGGCCGGTGGCCGGCCAAGCAACCGGCCGGCCACCAGCCGGCCAGCCGCCAACCGCCAATTGCGGCCTCAGCCCGATCGGCAGCTGAGGAGCCACGAGGGCAGCGAGGGCGAGGCCTCGTGGCCTCATGGCCTTGTGCCCTCGTCCCCCCCCTCGCCCTCCTTGCAAGCGAGAAAACGAGGACGAGGGATAGGGGGAGCGAGGTGAGAGCGGGGAACGAGGGGTGCGCACGAGAGAAGTCGGTACAAAATCACCGATTGTGCCTTGCACGTGATGATTTTGTGCCGAGGCATCAATAACAAAACTCGAGTTCTTTTAGGACAAATTATGAGTTTCGAATCTGGACAACTCGTGCGAATGCACGAGTTTGAGGTAGAAACCCCCGGTTCGGGTCCCCAAACCAGGGGTAAGGTTAAAAACAGAAATGGGCCTCCGTAGACTCGAAATATTCGAGTCAACCTGCTCTTGGTCGTTGATGAGAATTACTCCTCACTTCTGTGAGAGGAAAAACCCCTGATGCGGACTGAGGACGCCATTATGCGAACTCCGACGACGACTTCAGAGTAGGAGCTGGAGACACGGGCCATTATAAGTATATAATTAGAGGTAATTGTACTTTTATGACAAGTGTCAAAATGACCGAACATATATATATATATATATATATACACACACACATATGTATCTACAAGTGTCAAGTTATGAATGAGGCAAAGCCGGGGTCGTTGGGTTGATTTTTGAGCAATGCGTGCGGGACCGCATCGTGAGTGGTTGGATTCAAGAAGGTATGCCGAGGAGTCAGGGGTCTTTGAGAATTGACGGTAAAGATGCAAGATGAATCTTTATAAATATAGATTCGTGTCGGTACGTCGAGAAGTCGACAGAAAGGTCGTGATACTTCTGTTCATAGGTTCACGAGAGTGGTCAAATCTATTGGGAGGTTCGGGAATATCCACTGAGGACGAGGCACTTGGCCAGTTTGCCCTTGACCGTGGGAGTGAATATTGCAGTTCTTGCAATGCAATGGACTGCTTGTGTACTGACAGAAATGCCACTTGGAAACATTAGGGACTCGTGTACATTTGGTATGTAACACTTCTCCCCCTTTTAACCACGACGTCCCGGCGCACGTACGGATGTGGCCCGGTGATGCCGGTAGTAGCCGTCGATGAGATGATCGACATCTCGGAGGTTGTCATAGGGTTCCCAACTGTTATTCATGGCATCGTAGCCGTGCCACTTAACGAGATATTATGTCGTCTTACCTCGTTGTCGATGGCCGAGGATGTCCTCGATGACGTACTCCGTGTCTTTGTCCACTTGAACGGGACGCAGAGGAGGGACATCCCGCCAGGGAAATCCTCTCCAAGGTCTTGGCAGTTCTTGAATCAGTTGACATGGAACACCGGATGAACTTGCATAGTGGCCGGGAGTTTGAGTCACGCAACCACAGAGTTTTGCATGCGCTCCATCTCAAACGGTCCCAACCATCAGGGTTTGAGCTCTGAATACTCGGATCCGCATAGTTTGATGTTTGTTGAGCTAAGACTTTGTCGCCAACGGTGAATACCTTGCCACTACAAATTTGGTCAACTACTTGCTTCATCGCCACTCGTGTCTTCGCGAGTGTTTGTCGTGTTTCCTCCCAGATGGTGCTGAAGTCTCGCCGATAAACGTTTGTAGTCCGGCTGGTGTGGCGGGAAATTTGCCATACACCACTTTAAATGGAGTTTTCCCCATTGTCGGTCGGGAGTTTTTGTGCCCAATCCATCTCGCGAGGTTCACATGGTGTTTGGAGAAGCTGTTTCAACGTCTCATTTGTCTGCTCGATCCGACCGTCCGTTTGAGGATGAAACAATGTTGAAAGCTGAATTCTGCTATCGTAGTGAGTCATCAGTTCGCGCCAAAAACGGCTGGTGAATCGACCGTTTCTCTCGCTCGTGATGGTTCTCGGAATGCCGTGTAGCTGTACAACGTTGTTTAGAACAACCGTGCTCTTCCCTCTTCCGTGATGGTGGTCATTGTCGAGATGAAATGGGAAATTTTGGAAAACCTGTCGACAACCACACGGATTACGTCATATCTCTCGGACGTGACCAGTAATCATGTGTCGAATTCCATGGAGATGTCTGTCCATGGTTCGGTCGGAACAGGAACCGGTCACAAAAGCCGTGGTGGCCTCCTGCGACGAGATTTTTGTCGCTGACTTGTGTCCCAGGTTCTTGCAAAAATTGGCTACGTCTGATTGCATCTTTTCCCAACAATAGTTTTTTTCGCCAGCTTCTTTAACGTCTTGTCCTCTCCAATGTGTCCACCTGGTTCGTTGTCGTGGCACTCCTCGAGCAGCTTACGGCAAAGTTCATCGTTTGGGAGAACAACCACTTGACGAGTAAAACGTCGTCGCTTGTAGGGTGCGTCGAACCGAAATTCCTCTTTATCATATCCGTCGTGCTGGTCGTAGCCTCGTGTGAATAGTCGTTCGAGGTATGGGTCTTGCTGTAGCAGTAGCGTTGCCATGCCAGCCATTAAATCTTGCCGGCGGCTGCGTGTGTCTGCCGGATTGATTTTTCTTGGCCGGAACTCGATATCGTAGTCGAACCCGGTTTCAAGGAGCTGCATCCACCGGGTTTTTTGCCAACTGAGATTCAGCTGCATTGAAGAATGTTTTAATGTGTGGTGGTCGGTGCGTACAGTGTTTCGCCGGCACTCCAGATTGCATCGCCACGTCTTGAACGCGTACACGACCACGTACTGCGTCCACCACACATTAAAACATTCGTAAATGCAGACGAGAGCATCTTCATCTCGTGTACTACGTAGTTGGGTTTTGGTCCCCGTAGTGTTTTTATACATATAGGCAACCGGTTGTTTGCCGTTGCCATGGTCTTGCAGAAGGGCCATGCCAATGGCTCGGTTTGATGCATCCGTGGCCATGACGTATTCGACCATTGGATTGACTAACCGTAGAGCTAGCACCGAGGTCAGAGCATTCCGCAAACCAATGAACGCTTCTTGTTTTCTGTCTCCCTACCGCCACTTGTTTTCTTTTTAGTGAGGTCGGAGAGAGGCGCTAACACTCGGGCGTACTCCCGACGAATCATCGGTAGTAATTGCATAATCCAAAAAAAACATGAAATTTTTTAACGTTTGTCGGTGTCGGCCAATCAGCGACTGGTGCCACCTTTTTCGGATCCATGGTGATGCACCCACCGTTGATGACATGACCCAAAAAATCGATCAAAAGATGATGGAAGTCGCATTTTGAGAGTGTTTTGAAAGGATTATCTCCTTGTAAAACTTCTAGGACTGTTCGAAGATGTCCGCCGTGCTCTTCCGAGGTGTGGTTGTACATCATAATGTCGTCGAGGTAAAGCACGACAAAATCACCGAGGTACGGACGGAAAATGTTGTTCATTACCGCCATAAATGTCTCCGGGGCATTTAGGAGTCCGAATGGCATAAGCATGAACTCAAAGTGCTCGTATCGAGCTCAGAACGTTGTCTTCTTGATGTCGGCACCCGCCGCACGTGTCTGGTAATATCCAATGCGTCGATTTTGCTGGAAATTTGGGCCTCTCGAGGTTGTTCGAAAAAATCATTAGCTCGGAGAAGAGGGTAGTAGTTCTTTATGATAACATCGTTATGATCCATGCACATCCGCATCTCACCAGTTTCCATTTTTGCGAATAGTACTGGTGCGACGTATGGTGGCGTGGATGGGCGGATGAAGCCCTGACCGATCATCTTGTCAAGCTGTTTTTCCATCTTAATCAGCTTGTGATCGCTCACTTGATAGGTCCCTCAAACTGTATGTCTTCTACCCGGCTTCAGTTTGATACAATGGTCGATATCTTGCTGAGGGGGTAAAGTTCTCAAGAGTTCCTTGGGGAAGACGTTTGTAAACTCCTGGATGAATGGTGGAAACCCTTTGGGTACCATCGCTTACTCCGATGATGTCGATGAGACTAATGAGGCCATTGGTGAGTCAGCTACTGCCAATTCTGCTTCTCCCATTGGCTTGAGATGTATGAGCCACGTACAGGCTCCTTGTCGTATACAATTCTCGGCCACGTTGAGTGGTATCGGCTGCACAGGTTGTTGCTTTTTGGCTTATGTGGCTTCCTCTACTGCTTCCACCTCTGTTGCTTCCGCCGTCGAATTCTGTTCCACACGCAAAATTTGTTGCTTGGCGCTATTGATCTCCACGTAGACGTTGTCATTGTTCTAGTCGATCTGTGGATTGTGCCGGTACAGGAAATATCGTCCGAGGATGATTTTGTGATCGCTCATTGGACAAGACCTCCAGACCATTACATCTCGTAGATCTCCCACTTGTTTTTGTACTGATTCTCAAGTCTCTGTATCTGTAGTCTCTCGTTGACAGTTTTACCTTAAAAAATCCCCTGTTTGATCTACAAACCCTGCTTGCGAGACATGGCATTGCTCACGAAGTTGTGTGATGCTCTTCCATCCAATAGTGCCGATGGTGTTATGTGACTTTTGCATCCTCGAGGCTCAACTTTTAACAGTATCATCTGTTGGTTGTCCTCGTACTCCTCGTTGAACTCTGCGATCCCAATAACCCTCTACGGTGATGTAGACCGTTCAGATGGACGATCATTTGGCGTAATTTTCTCCTCACGGATAAGAGTTGCACCTTTTACTCATGTCCTTCGCCGTTTCCCGACTCATTTTTCTACGACTTCCTCCCTTTTGTTGCCTGATGCTTGCTCCAACAGTTGCGAGCGATGTGCCCGACGTTTCCGCAATTGTAGCAGGTTTGCGTACCACTTTAGTCGACCTCGTCCACTTCCATCAGAGTCAAGGAGTCCTCCGACTAGTTCTTTTCGTTTCCACGAAAAGTGTGGTTAGGAGGTCACCAACTGTAGGATTTGTGGATCCGAGTGCTTTAGTCGGTGCTATCAATCCTTTCTACTGCTATGATCATCCGCGACACGTCGTTTTAGAAGCCAAAAATAGTGGGTGCTCACCGGATATCTTGCTTGAGGCCGTTTGTTGTAGTGAAAACATAGTTCATCAGGGGCGATGTATGCTTAAGTGATATTCTCGCAGAACATCCGTGTGTACTCCGCCACGGTGGACTACAGACGCAGACATTGGAGCTTGTACCGTGCGTCAGACTTCTCGTTCAGTTTTCTAAAGGGTACGAGTATTGCATGTGAAAATTCATTCCAAGCGGTTGGTGGTGCATCTTACCACTATGCTTTGATCTACTCCCAGGGTAGAATTCCTCCGGTCAATGATTTGAGATGGGCACCGTTGACCGTTGATGATGCTCCCCAAGTGTCCTGCTGCAGTTGGATGGTCCTTAGATCGGGCCACCAACTTAACGCCATGCCACGTAAAAGCGCGGCCGCGAGGTCAATTTTCTTTTGATAATCATTGAATCTAGCAGCGGTGAAGTACACCAACAAACTCTTCAGCCACATCTGAACCGTCGGTCCTTTTGAGTTTGCAAGATCGATCAGTTCTGGTGGAGCTTGGAAGATTTTGGGTTTGCTCAAGAGTTGGGAATTTCTCTCGACGAGAACCACTTCATGCGCGCTTACGTTGCTAAGAGCCTCCATCGTGAAGTGTAGTTGTTGGAGCAGGTGGTTTTTGATCCCCTCGAGTGCGGGGATCCGGTTTGCCATTTCCTCCTTGATCCGTACTTGTCGTCTAGTGCCACCTGTCGTCCCTGCTGACATCGTCGAGGCTGTCGGTTGGAACAGCTGGTTTATTGTTGTTGGGTACATGACCGGACTGGTCGCCGAAGCCGTAGGGGTTGTTCTAGTTACCACAAAGCCTACCACGCCAGCATTTGCTGCCGCTTTATGGTTTGCGTGCATCGGCACGTTATGCTCCCCCATCGCCGATTTCGTTGCCAAAGACCCGCTACTGGTCGTCGGTTGCGCTCGCTCGCCTCACGTCGAAGTCACAAACTCTTCAAAGTCTTGACATGCGAGATGCTCCAACGCCTTCTGCAGGGTAGTCCCCTAGATGGGTAAAGTAGCCGGATGCCTCTCCAGCACCACTACACTCTGATAACAAGTGTTATGCTAAATGGAGCATAGATGGTGAATAGGTAGAAGTTGCAAGGTAGAACACGATTGATAATTTGGGACAGTTGAGCAATTTATAACAAAAGGTAAATTTACTTCGATGACAAGTGTAAAAATGATCGAACATATGTATGCAAGGGTCGGGTTACAAATGAGGCATAGTCGAGATCGTTGGGTTGATTGTTAAGCGGTGCGTGTAGAGTCGCGTCGTGAGTGGTCGGATTTTAGAAGGTCTACCGAGAAGTCGGGGGTCTTCAAGAATCGACGTTGAAGATGCAAGATGCATCTTTATAAATCGAGTTTCGTCTTGGTGTGTCAAGAAGTTGATCAAAAGGTTGTGATGTTTCTGTTTGTAGATTCACGAGAGTGGTCGAAACTGTTGGAAGGTTCGTGAATATCCACTCAGGGTGGAGTAGTTGGCCATTTTTTCCTCAACCATCAGATTCAATATCGTGGTTCTTGCAACGCAATGGGCTGTTTGTGTAATAAGAAAAATGCCCACTTGGAAACATTGGGGACTTGTGTACGTCTAGTTGTAACAAAATGCAGGGGTGATTGGGCATTGAGTTATGAAATGGGGGTAACCTGGTAATAATCTCAAAATGGGTGTGTCATAAACATGGTCCAGCTAGAATGGGAGCAGCTTGGAGATTGGTCACCTCATCCTACCTTGAAAGAAGCAACTAAAAAACCTATGTTGATGCAGAAACACTAGAGAATATTTATGACCAATGTCTTTCTAAACATCAATAATTCACGACATACCATGTAATATGTGACAACTTTAACCTAAGCATTAATTTTGAAGTAACATGGCATGGAAGTTTCAAATGTCTCGACTACATGCTAGACAAAGTGATAAACTAGGAATGTGCTCAGTTGAATGTAGATGGTGAATCTATATTTGTAAGTTTCACTAGAAACATGTATTCACACAGGGAAACAAAAAAATAGGCATACTTGAAGTCTTAGGCATAGAAGGCGAGTGAAACATGGGATGTTACATAGTGAGAAGTTGCTTCAAGAAACTACCAAGAGAAGAATCAAGAATATAGAGGTAAGCCTTCATAACATACTACCTCCATCTAAAAGTTAAAAAACAAATCTAAAATTGATATGATTTGTGACAAATCTGTCAACCCTTTATAAATGTGATACAACCTTGAGTAATGAAACACAACAAAGAAATTGGCCTGAATTCCTACAATCATTAGCGTGGAAAAAATCTAGCAATATCACGCTATGAGTCAAGGATGTAATGGCAGAAATTCAAGGACAAAAAAACACCATCCCTTATACCCCGGATGTTTTGACATTCTGCAAGAAATAGAGCTATGCTACAAGAAAATGTCAATCAGATTGTCCACCTTCCATAGGTTTTCATAAGGTTTCCAGGTGTTGTGGAATGCATCGTAGCCCTCCCACTTGACAAGATGAAGTATAGTGTTGCCTTTTTATTCATAATCAAGGATTTCATAAGGTTCCTACTCCCTAAACTTGTGCACTTCCCGGGTACATCTCTTCCAATGATTTTCTCATTGAGGCCCTTCTAAATTTTGAGCGCTCACATGTAGAAAACTATGTGGATGGCCAAATAGTTCTCCAAGCAAATCTTAGAGGAAATAGGTTTCAACATCTTCTATGTGGAAGAGAGGACGAACCACTTGCGTTTGAGATTTTCATAGTCTTGGCTTAATGGCCTAACAGTCATCGAATGTAGTAGGACACAATCATGGACTTGTCACTAAATAAATATCCAATTTTTATCCCCTGTTTGCTTCGTTGCTTCTTGTGTCTTAAGAAATGTATGATGTCAAATATTTCATGAAATTCCTATTTGTCACTTCTCGGTACCAGTATGATGCATTAAGAAGAAAATACGTGTCAAGTTGGCAAGCACTTTGCATAAAACAACTATGACAGGTATTTTTCTCGTAGCTGTGGAAGTCGTAAAGTTGCATGCAAGCTCTATGATCATTAGCTTACAATCCAAATCATGGCCATGTGGCCCGCACAGGGATCAAAGTATCTACTTGAGCGTTTGATCGGTTCCTTCGTCTGGTTGTGAGACAGAGGACAGAAGGTTTTGGACGGTTTAATCTGACTACAGTAGTCAGTCATAAGCTCTCACCCAAGCATACCTGTGTAATTTTAGTTTCTATCGTAGTTAGTAGAGGAAAGAGAGCCATGCAGTCATGTACGTTCTATGGGAATGATTTGCACTCTTCCCTCCTGAATGACTGTTATCATAGTTGCAATGAAATGTGACATCTTAAAGAAATTGTCTACCACCATTGCGAATCACTTAAAAAACCATTAGGTGTAATGACAAAGTCCATGGAGATATATGACCATGAGTCTTTTGGTATTGGTAGTCGTTGAACAAAACCTGTGGGTTTGGTTAGCTTACTATTATGGTGTCCATACAAGTTGTACGTTTTCAGTAGTTCTTGAAGTTGTTTTAATTATTCTTCTATTAGATAAGTTTTACAATTTCCTTGAGCAAATTTTCCTCATCAAAGTGTTCATGTAGACTAGTATCATGTAACTCTTCTCATAGAAATATCTGAAGTTCACTACTTGGAGGTATAATGACGTACTAACTCAATCAATGTTGGAAATATGTCGTATTGGACCACAAAGGGAAGATATTTCTGAGTTGATCAGTTTGAAGAACATAACAATTCCAAATGACAATAAATAATCATGGATTGGGCAATTTTCTACCTCAAATCCACACATTGATAAAATGTTGACTGTGCATGTTTTCCTATCTACTTTACGACACGATTGAATAGCATCAATGTCAAGAACCACCATTGCAATAGCCACGGAAGAGATAACCCAATATAACAGTAGCAACATGTGAGTGGTTAATTATTGGACAAACATACATGGCTCACTAGGGTGTGCCATTATTCCCCAACACTTTTTCTCAACAAACAAACTATAACAATCTAGCCTGGGTGTGTTTTTTTCCGTTAACCTCAGGTGTGAAACCATTGGATGCAATTACTAGTAATGTGTGTGTTTCCTTGCATTATCAGAAAAGGTTTCATCATAAAACAAAACAAATCATATTGTCTGGAAAAAATCTCATCAAATTACTTTGGTATGACCTCTCGTTTGTTAATACCAAGTCATTCTGGAAGCATTTTCAAAAATTTCCTCTCACCACTTTGCAACATTGTTCGTAGTTTACATTCAACTATACAATAGTGACTATTTGCCTATGCAACAAGGTAATAATTTTTCCCTTGAGTAGCTGAATTTCACCATAACAATGAACAGGTGGCAAATAACCTTCCAACATCATGGTACTTTTATGACATGCCTGCTAGATCATGACCTGCTACAATACTGCAGGTTAATGATTCGAGGTAGATGTGACTAGGGGTAAAAGATGGGGTCAAACTAGACACCTTGTGTAATTATATCCAACATGAAATTCCTTCTTATAGACCCATTGAATGGCTATTAACCCTTTACAAAAACGTCTTAATGTACAAATTTTTGCATCCAACAAAAACGAATTATAAGTGTAAAGCATGGGTTAGATTGTCTTTCTCCAAGCCAGTACTTTATGGCTACTTTTAATCTATAACCAAGGAACTTGATCCACCAGGTTTGTTGACAAATTAAGATTTTTGAGATTTGGATATTATAAAGTGTGTGGTGGTCGATACAAACAACACATCATTATAAAGTAGGAAAAACCTGTCTTGAACACGTGTAAGAATACTACTATAACGTCTTCACCTTCCAGGATACAGAATTGTATTTATCTTCATGACTTTTTCCCTCATTATCTTCACCTTCCAGGAAAGTAGCATACATTTTGTAAAATATGTGTCGATGTCCATGGCTCAATCCATCACTGGATGTTTGAATGATGAGCCATACGGAAAGGTCAACGTGCTTCATCGGAAGTTGACCAATCCATCTTGTTTTTACTCTGGCTCATCCGGTGGTCAACTTAGTGAACTCAAGGGTGCAGGCCTTTTTACACAATCTGCTTACAATCAAGAGGAGTATTTCCATAATCATGACATCACTTTGACATCTTGAATGTTGGTGGGAATTGACATATGAAAAACCACCAAAACCTTGAGTCACTAAGTCTATTCAAGTTCGCTTGGCAAAACAATCTCATCTAACGACTACCAAGGATGAAATTTATGATTTTTATCAGAAGCACCTTTCCAAAACTTGGACATTTATTAAGAATTTTCCTTAACTATAATCTGGCATGTGGTTCTACACCAAGATTTGATACAAGAAACAAATATTGAAATCGCCAAGATGCGGCAAAAAGGTAATTATCATTACTATCGCAAATATCCATGGATTTTTAGTGTGTTTAAAACACTATACAATGAAGTTGAATGCCCATAGCAACTCTGGACTGCCTTCATCTTGGTATCCTTATTTCATTTGCGCATTGTATGCAAATCTCTATGTCAAATGGTTTGCCTCCTGATTCATACTCCTCGGGTTTGGTTTTAACTTATATTTACATGTGTAAGAGGGTAGTGGTCCTTCATACTGATATTGTTCAGCAGTATTTAGTCCACGCACAATCACATTTGGGATGTCCTATTCTAGGAGAAGAAGCCATGGTTTCATATGGGGATGAGCACGGTGGAACTAAATGATACACAATGATGACATCAAGTAGATGTTCCATATTGGTAAGCTCGAGGTAGCTCACTGGACGAGTCTCATACACCATTTCTTTCTTTCTTGGTGTCGAGGTAATTTGGTAACAATACAATGGGGAGGTAAGTCTTATGGCAAGTTATAACAGAAAGCCCCTTTGAACCACTCAATCCACGATGTACATGTATGGGTCCTTATCAAGGTATGGAAAAACCCCACATCATACTGGTTTCACCCATGAGTAGCTTATATGATTCCTTAGTTAATCCCTGAGAGTATTGCCCATTTCTCTTCCATGGCAATAGCAAAAATCTTTGATGTAAGAAATCCTTGTTTGTAACAGTGCAAGGAGCTTGATAATTCATTGGCAGTATAAGGTTTTTTATCAGAGAAGAGCTTTTTAGAAATACATTGATCGATGCACTTCTTTCACAAGACCAGATTATGGAGAATTTGGCCCAGTCCGGAGGGGCTACTCCGGCAGCATTTTGTGCCTTCAGACTTCCATGCTCAAGTCCCATATCCTCAATGCCACAAGGTACAACCTAGAAAGGCTATCTTCATCACATTAGCAGAGGGCTCAGTAGAAATCTGAGTAGAAAGCCACCTTCAAAAGCTACCTTCAGAAGTACCTCTATGTGAAAGGGTACAACATGACATCAACAGAAGAGCATCAGGCGTTTCGTCTGCATCATCAACCTTAGCCCAAGTAACTACTTAAGGATATCATATTCATTTGTACAAATACTTCATCAGTGCGAAGATCTTCTACAACAAAAAGGGGGCATTCAGAGCTCAAGCCCATCACCATTAGCTAAGAGTTGTCCTCGACGCCAACTCCTTGCTCTTTCAGACCCCGTCATCTGGGGTGTACGGCAATACTTCCACTCACGAGGGAGGCGCGGCCTGTCCGAGTACTCATTGATATAACTTGTACTTCAGTGAGTGTTTTTTTGGAGACTAGGTACGTTTTCTAGCCTGCTCTTAGAAGTGTTTTGTGCTTTTGGGATAACAGGTGAGGCTCGAGGCCTTGGATTTGTAGTTGTGAAGTCTTTTGCCATGTAACAGGCAATCGACTAGTTGAAAGTGTGTCCCTCTACTTGAACGGTCTTGAGAGCGGGTTCAACTCCCTACCCTTGTTAAATTTCTACATGGATAATATTTATTGACAATATTGAGAGCAGGTTCAACTCACTATACTTGTTAAATTTCTTCATGGATCAGAGCACCAGGGAGCTATCCTGGAGAGAGAGCAAGTCATATTATGAGTGAGAACATCTAGGACCATCATTTGTCTTTGTGAGTATCAGCTTCAAAGAAAGGTTTTTCAGACACATTGAGGACATATGTACAAGGCAAGGACAATAAGGTCCAAGTGTCATCAACAACACACGTTCCTCATGGATGAGGAAGGTAATCTACTAGCAGAAATAGAAGCGCATGCAAACCTTGACACTCGTCCCGATCCTTTCCGTGGTTATCCACAATCACTTCAAGCCAACCAGAACATTAACTGGCAAGAACAGTGTCAAAGACTTATGACCAAGATGTAAGGTATGCGAACACGGTTACAAAGAGCTATACTTGAAAAGGAGCAAGTAGTTGCATCAGCAACAAGTGCTCATGTAACTACAGCAGAAGCTAAACGTTATATGAAACAAGTGGAAGCATCTTTAGCGCTAGCTCACTGACATGCACAAGAATTGGCCATAAATGCTCAGCAGCATGCTGATGAAGCGACTGAGTATAGCCTTCAAGCAGTTGAGAAAGCACAAAAACAAGTTGAGGACTATAAATTGATGTTACTAGGATAGAGAGATGTAGCAGTGGCTCAAGTCCAGACGAAGTTTGAAGAAGACAAGGAACAAGTAAATACTGGTGCTATAGCAATCGTTGTAGCAGCACACCACAACACACAATGAGCAGAATAAGTGAAAACTCTTTCTCAACACAAAGCAGCATGTGCAAAATATTCTAAAGCATAAATGGCGGAGCTCCTTAACTGAATGCACCTTCGGGAAGGCACGTAGCATGTCCATACTAATTGAGCACCATCAACTCTGGGGTCTGGAACCACACACATACAAACCACAATTCATGTCCTAACCATATTTCCAAAGGTAGGGACCGGGTATGTGTCTCCTACAATCACAACAATTCCGTTCAATCCTACAGAATATGTTGTATCCTCAACCACCTCGTTGATAAAGCTAGAACACGTGGAGTGGTTTGACGGCACCAAATTCTCTCATTGGCTATTTAACTAAAAATACTTTGCCAAAGTTCACAAAATTTTGAATTCCTGCAATGGACCAGTCCAACAACCAGATCCCACATCAAATCCACAAGCCGCAGCAGCATCTGGTGAGCTCCAGTTCACATCATATACATTTCTTACCAAGTATTTGGTGGCCAGAATCTAGTACGTGATTTGTATGTACAAGAATCATCCACTCGTTGCATACAAATCCTGGAGTTATCTTCTACGCACCTATCAACCGATAGACTCCACCAACAAAGCATACCTTGTCACAAACTCTCCAAGATTATGCTTGTCATTTTCAAGTCTGTCAAGGAATACATAAAAAAAGCGAAGAAATTGCATGACCAGCTTGCCTTGAAAATTTCAGCCGTCTCAAAATCTCTGTTCATCATGTACCTTCTCAAAGGATTGTCTCAGGAGTGGAAGGAGGTGCAGTGCATCCTTCATTACCAGCCATCAGACAGATTTACAGAAGCTTTCATCTACCAGTTCTTGGAGACCAAGAACTTACTCAGTGACAACAACGTATCTACATGGAAAAAATTGCAAAGACTCATCAACCAAACGGCATGAGCAATCCACAACGAGGGGCAGTGTCCACCTTAAAAAACCGAGAAGAAGCTACTTCAGCCAAAGGAAGGTTTGTTCCGAAGATGTGTTAATATTGTAACAGGCCTGGCTGTATAGCCAAAGACTACTATAGCCGTTTAAGTGATGAGAAACAAAGAAAACGGAAGGCCAATGCAACACAAGTTTCAAACACCGACAACAAAAAATCTTCCATAGAGAAACAATCCACCTCTAAAAATCAATGCTTTTAGTTTTCGACGTATGCACTTCTTAATGCCACTTAATGCCAATCGCTTCTACGCAACCCTGGAATTTGGTAACTTGACGATGGTGCAACTTAGCATACGACCTACGAGTTCTCATCCTTGCGTGATCTATGACCAATCTTGGATGAAAGAGCCAGAGTGAACGTTGGTAACATGGAAGAAGTACCAATTAAAGACATGGCCGACTTGACATAAAAAGTGGGCCAAACATCATCAAGTCCACGGTCATTATTTTTGTACTTGATATCTCGGCAAGTCTCCTTCCCATGAGCCAACTCATGAGGACTGGCCTGCACATGTCACCCAACGATCTCATTATCAACATTTGCCACAAGGCTGGGGAGGTCCTTTGTATAGGAACTGTCAAACCCAACAGGATGATACGGTCCCTGTTTGCTCCTGTTTCATGCTCCCATGCACTTCCGGCTAATTTGACCTGAAATGGAATGGCCCCATCAACATAATGGCACAACAGGTTTGACACGTTCATGCAGAAGCAGTTACCAAAATGGTCCACGACAACGTGGTGAACGGACTAAGTATCTCAGAAAGAAAAATCAGGTGCCGATGATCCATGCGTCACCTACGCAAAAAGCAAGCAGGTTTGCCAGTCGTTTCCTCAACATGAGAGGATGAAAATTTCCAAAAGCTACTTCTCATCTATACCGCATCAGTGGGCCACTTCCATCTTCCATTGGAAATTACAAGTATTTTTTTCTGTTTGTGGAATATGCCACGCGCTTTTTCTGGACATACCTACCCGTCAGTCGTGACGTTTATTTTGAAGTCCTCCAGAAATGGTTGGCATCAGTGAAATGACAGTCTTCTACCAAGCTCCAAATTCTTTGATTTGACAATGGAGGAGAATATGTTCGTAACACGGTGAAAGAGTTTCTATAAGGGTAAGGTATTCAGTAACAAATACAAACACCAAACACACTCCAACAAAATGGTATGGTAGAACGCTGCATCCGGACTATTTCAGTAGCCACGAAGGCACTTCTGGTTCATGCTTAACTTGCTTCCTCTCAGTGGCACCATGCACTACAACACACCACCTGGATCAAGAACAGAGTGCCAACAAAGCCTTTTCATCACCATCCACACCATATGAGGCATGGACAACAGAAAAACCCAACGTGAAATTTCTTCTCATATTTGGATGCATGGCACTCTGCTACATTCCTAAAGAAAAACATCGTAAGTTGGTTGATCGATCTCAGTGGGGCATCTACCTTGGAAAAAGTGAATCGCAAAAGGCTTGTACATTCTATGATGTCGACACCAAACGCATCTACACGGAACACGATGCAGTTTTCTATGAAAGGACGACATACACAAGCTGGAAATCTAACAAGAGCACTTAGATCGAATCGGAAAAAAAAAAAATGATGCAATTCTTGACAACAAATGGCGTCCTCATGCGACAGATTATGAAGCATGTACTAATGACAACAAACCAGCCCCTCTGATGAAAGATGTCCCTCCTCGAGCATCGTCTCCAATCACTACTACTTGTGTTCCTGAAGAGACCCAAAGCCCTCTGCCCACAACATCTCTCATTGAGGGGGAGACACCTGTGTCTGCGATCCCAGACAGATTCACCAATCTTCTCCTCAATGATTTATCACCACCTTCAGCTATGACAAACACTGCAATCATCAAGTTGATCAAGCCACGGATGTTGAAGGAAGCTCTCTCAGGACCACAAGCTAGACAATGTAAGGAAGCTATTAACGCTGAATATGAGAGCCTTCTTGAGCAAGGTACCTAGGTACTAGTAGATCTACCACCAGGCATCAAACACGTCGGAGTTAAATGGGTCTTCCGGATCAAGATAAAAGAAGACAACATCATTGAAAAGTTCCAGATTATGATTCATTGCCAAAGTTTTCATATTGATTGAAGGATGAGATTTCTTCAAGCCTTATGTCCCCGTCACCCGTTTTACGGCAACACGCATCATGCTGGCAATTGCAGCTGTCCGTGACCTCTACATTCTACAGCTTGATGCAAAGAAACGCTTTTCTCCATGGATCCATGGATGCCACCGTCTACATGAAAAAACTTGAAGGATTCTTGGACAACATCAACTACGTCTACAAGCTCATCAAGAGTCTTTACGACCTCAGACAAAGTCTGTTATTTTGGCACCCAACACTATGTTACTTCCTTATATCCACATGTTTCATCACATAGGCCAAGGACGACTGCCTGTTCCTTCTCCTACAGCCCCCTACGACAACATCTACTTGTTACGCATTGGTTTACATCGATTAAATCCTCATCTTTGGCATTAATTCCATAGTCGCGCCAGCAACTGCAACCATGCTGTCAACAGAATTCAAGACCACCATCATGTTAGATGTGTCGTTCTACCTCGGCATGAACATCACACAAGATTGCACCAATAAAAGAATTTATCTCGGGGAACACAATTACTCTTCCAAGATTCAACCCCGCATCCCAGTAGCCATTAGCGCCTTGGAAAATCAGGGAGGGACCATGAGACAGCGTGCGTATTTGTCTAAAATCGGATTGCTGGTGTTCCCCCCAAGCTGCACATTCCCAGATCTACGATTTGTTGTAAGGAAGTTGGCCAGCCTTAGCCAAACCACTCCGGATGCTGTATGCTAAGAGTTGGATCGCACTCTCAGTTACTTTTGTTCAACAGCTGATTTGAAGCTGAGATTCGTCACGTCTCACAACTTGCAACTCAAAGATTACTCCAATGCTTATTTTGGCGATCACCACAGAGATCAATACAACCGGTCCGGATACTTTTGCATTATTGGAGGAGCAATAGTGTCATGGACAAGCCGTAAGCAAGAGAACATCACTCTCAGTAGCACGGAAGCAGAATATGTGGCAGTTACACATGCAATATAGGAAGTGTTCTACATTCAAATCCTGCTCTAGGAGATTTTTTTTCCTCATCACACACCAACACCACTCTTCATCGACAACAAGTCAGACATTGGTTTATCCTAGTCAACTCAATATCACGGGCTCAACAAGCACATCGACATCAAAGGGCTCAAGATCTGATCAAAATTCCTTGATTATACAATTGAGCCCCACTTCATTCCAAGGAAAGAAAAAGCAGAGATTTTCTCACAAAACGTGTCAGCATATCATAGCACCAAGTTTGCAGCAGACATTCACGGCTCACAGGTATTGAGCTAAACAAGGATTAGGCAGCACACATCACAACAGTACAGATTCAACGATGAGATAGTGTCCGACCACCAACCCTACCCAGAGTACAAATTTGGAGAAGGTGATATGAGAGAATCTTCACTCTCGGATCCCTCTCAAAGTGGCAAATCCTAAGCTGTCAGCACCTTCGCGCCTCAGCCCACTCCGAGGCAGTATACCCAGGTTGCACTGAACCTTCAGTATCATCACCATTTTGGTGCCCGGCCTCTATAAGGATGCTTTTGGTCCTACTGTCCCCATACAAGGAAGCGATGGAAACATGCCTACCACGTCTGGCCCAACGCCGCAGAGTAGGAAGAGTAGCCATGGTTGGAAACCCGCTTGTAGACACCACCGGACAACATCACCCGACAGCATCACTAGAACCTGTGGCTCCCCACTCGGCTCAATTTCAATCACCACCTCCACCAATTGCTCCGCCGATTCCTCCTTCCAGAAATACCGGGAGGGACAGCAACATTGTCGCCGCACTCGTCTCACTGAACGTTTTGGTAGCGGATGGGCCCACATCGTTTTCACCCTCCACCTCCATGGCAGAAAATTTGGACAGTGAAAACTCATCACTTGGGAGAACCACAGGAGGAGCAGATGGCCGTTCCGGTGCCACAACAGTGGGGGGAAATCATTATTTACAATAAAGCCGACATGAAAAATGCCATCATCCACTGTGAATAGAAATTCAATGGCCATTGGAGGACAGAAGAGCATCCTCCCACACCATAAAAAAATCAACAACATTCTTCCATGGAAAAAGGTGCATATCCTATTGGTTGCACGATGTGTTGAAGCTCTTACACCATTCTTTCAAGCATTTACCATTTTATATGGTCGTCTGCCCCTCTTTGAGCCAACGTTGGCATTTTAATTCCAACGTTGGCATTTGTAGGCCGTCCTGCAACGCAAGCGTTTTCGGCAGGTGTGGTGATGACGTTAGCAGCGAACTAGTCAACAGATATTCTTTGGGTTACATAGTAACCCTTTGTTTTCTTACTTTTGTGTGTTTGTGCCGCAAGAAAATCGTGAATGGTGGATCGGTTATTTTTCTGACATATCCACGAATCAGGGTGCAATAACTTGTAGGACTGTATGCCCCCCAACGTCCGCGGACACCATGCTTTGGTCGGTCCAGAAGAAAAACATCACGGGCATCGACCAAGATTTCCGGACAGACCCCGCATAGTACGGAATGACCAGTCCGACGCCCGGGCGAAAGGGTAAAGACTGTACGTTCGATTGGGTCCAACCTTGGCCTCGCCCTGTCCTGTTTCACGGAACTGGTCGTCATAGTAAACTATTGAGACTCGTGAGCCCGTCTTCAAACAGGGTCAAAATTCATTTGAAAGAAAATAAATTCAACCACCGTCATAGAAGAAGGTAAATAAAACCAATTATGCTTATAAATACGTCATATTATTTTTCATAACATAATGAAACATTCAAAAGTAATCCAACTTTGTTAAATTAAGGTTTTTTGTGAAGTTCATCATAGACGTGTGAAGCTAGCATGTTCACAACACAAGCGTAATTTAATATCGTCAAAATACGTTTATCATCAGATAAAACCACGTTCATAAGAAAATGAGAAGAAATGCCTTTTTGGATTCCTCTTCAATATGTCAGTGAGTTGGTATACATAATACTGTATCGTCAAGCGCATTCATTCAATTTTTTCTTGCATTTTTTCAGCTTTTACATCCACACAAGCTGGAATAAATCCAGCATAGCTTGAGGTAATGTAGGAAGAGTTTGCCCAAAAAACCATGCGTAATCTTTAAGAGAAAGCATGGGCAAGCAAAAAAAAAGTTTGAACGAATGCGGGTGACAGTTTGGAAGTCCGTTTAAAAGCATTTTTCGCTTCCACGGACGAGGTAAAGGCTCATGGCAAACCTTCCATTATGTGGTCCAGATTGCGGGCAATCATCTAGCCTCTTAAGAGATGCTAATCTGAATACTTTTGCTTGGTTACTATGTAATCCTATGCACGCTTTGCGTGCAACACCTGCCTCTTGTTTTCTCTTGAAATCTGTATTGGCTCGCAGCGCGCCCGCGAACAAGCATTGCAGGCGAACAAGGAGGCAAGCAATCAGGCAAGCAAGCAAGTGAGCAAGGAAGCAAGCGAGAAATGTAAAATGCTCACTGGCTCCTGAGCTGACATGCCTGTTTGGGGCATGTCACGAGTCATGCCTCGAGACATGTCTAAAAAATGCATGCCGCAATACATGCCTCGCGAGCAACGAATTTTCTCATGTTGAAAGAATGATAGAATCAACCACCAGTGAGCAGCACGTATCCTTTTTAGGCTACAAACCAAACTTGAACCCTTTTTGAGCCACCTTCTACCAAAAGGCCCTCTATTATAGCCAGTCAACTCATTTTCCAATGACAAAGGAGACCTTATTTCTTGAAGACAGACGAGCACCACCTTCCTCCGTCACACGCACACTAACACAACCACTAGTTCACGAGATCAATCCTCCGCAACAATGGGATGGCACTGAAATAATTTGGAGAGATCCAGTCAAACTCGCATATCATCCTTTAAACCTCAATAGGCCCACAGCTCCATCAACAAGCGACACGATCCATCCCCCTACCTTTCCATGTGAACCAGAACCATCTCCCCCTTGGCCAAAGCTGCAGGAATGTTTTGGTTCTTAATGCGTTCACCATTCATGGATCAAGAGGGAGTGTTGGAAATACATCGATCGATGTACTTCTTTCACAAGACCAGATTATGGAGAATTCGGCTAAGTCCAGAGGGGTTACTTCGGCAGCAAGTTGTGCCTTCAGACTTCCATGCTCAAGTCCTAGGTCCTCGCTGCCACAAGGTACAACCTAGAAAGGCTCTCTTCGTCACATCAACAGAGGACTCGACAGAAAGCCACGTTCGAAAGCTACCTTTCAAAGTACCTCTTTCTGAAGGGTATAATACAACATGAGCAAAAGAGCATCAGACCTATTTCCCACGTCATCAACCTCAGCCCAAGTAACTACTGAAGGACCTCATACTCATTTGTACAAGTATTTCATCATTGTGAATATTGTATCCCACTCATGGTTAATCACCCCCAAAAGGTACACTCGTTATAAAGTGTATGTACTAAACACATGCCTTTAGAAGTTTTGTGGTACCCTTGTGGAAAATGCAACACAACTTAATTTATGACGTCTGTTCATGAACATACAAATGTACTTGAATGCTTGAATACAATAAACTTTGTAGAAGGATTGCCAAAAACAACACATAATAGAATCCATGGTTAAGTGCTTTACACCTCCGCTTACAGTTCGTAATAAACAACGTACATTTTTACTTATACATGAAAAGTGTTAGAACTGCAAGGCGTGACAGTGCCTATTCTTGAATCCAAAACGTAAACATTCCAGAACCCTCCCGAAGTCACATTCGAGGGGTTTGGACTTTGTTTCTTTGCTTTTCCGGGCTCCTACTAGGCCTTGCGGTAGCAGGGCCCAACAGGTTCCCTTCCACCCTGGGGGGGGAGGGGGGGTCGGACCTACATTCAAACCATTTGCAAAAGCACACAACTGTATAGTCTTGTACATTGCACAATACATGAATCATTTTTTCCCTGAAATACAGTATGATGGTGGGGGAAGAGGGGAACAGCACGGTGAACAATCCGATGTTGTCTCGTTTCACTATCATAAAACTCTCTCGCAACCGTCTATTTTCAGCAGTAGGCGGTGAGCACGCGATAATATTTAATCGAAACCATTCACAAAACCTTGCTTGTTCGAACGTGATCATCGATAACCCTACATCGAAGGCTTGCGAGTTTCGGTTGGAGATTATCTCCCAGTACATAAGTGTTTTTTTATTTTCTTCAACCACGTAACCCGGGTACACTTACCAAATAAATTTCACCAATACACTCTAGCCTTTGGGGGGGGGGGGAGCCGGAGACCAACCCCCCCCCCAAAGTATCAAAGTGTATTGGGCGAATGTATATGGTGTGTGAATCAAATGACAAGTGATAGACATGTAAAAAGAAACAACAAGGCACAATACATTTGTGAAGAAAATTACATGGTCACCACAATACACGCCCCGATACACAGTCCTAGTACAATCAGTCATCGTAGGGGGGGTTGAGAATCCAGACTACGTGGTGACTGTTTTGTCGTGTTTGTGGATGCGATCGAATGCGAATACATTAGTGGATCTCTTTTCCCATTATCGCATGAAATTCATACATTGGCCAGATACACTTAGCTAATACACTCGACCTATCTGGGGGGGGGGGGGCAATCTTGACCGGATGACCTCCCCCCCCCCCAATGGTAAGGGTGTATTAGCGAATTGTATCTGGTCAGTGCATCTGGTCTACGTGATCGACGAAAAAGAATCCATTAATGTGCATGATACCATCGATTACCGATGATCGGCGACGCTAGTCTGTCGAAAAGCAATGGACCTCGGATACACAAGAGTAAATTGTTTTTTGTCCTTTTTCACGAATAAATATACACTGACCAGCTACTCTCGTCCAATACACTCTAGCCTTTGGCAGGGGGGGTCGAGCGACAGGTCTGACGGGGGGGGGGGACTGGTGCGTATTAGTTGTCGTTGAACATCCGCAGTTGTTGCTCATCGATCATCGATCGTGATATTTCGACGGTCAATGAGCGGATATACAGAAGTGAACAACTTTTTTTCTCATCACATAAAAGAAATACACCCCCCGCTTCACTTAACTGATACACTCTACCCTTAGGGGGGGGGCATCGGATCCCGTGATGACTCCCCCCTCCCCCAAAAGTCTAGTTGTATTGGTAAAGTGTATAGAGTCCATGTATCTCATGGAAATGTAAGAATTTATACTCGTGTACAAGATACACTAGTGCGGAGAAATAGTTGCTATACAATACACACACCAGGTAGAATGATCGAATGCAAGCAAGGGTTTCGGGGGGGGGGGGGGGGCGAGTTCGGCAGCTTGTCGCGGATAGAACAACACTTGAGTAATAGCAAAAAATGCTCGACATGAAGGTAATTCTCGTTCGAGGTCAAGAATGAGGAAGTAAACATTTGATTTACAAATGAGCCCACACAGAACGGTTCAGGACATATGTATGTCAATTGTACATTTCACCCAAACTGTCATATTCGTTTCATCTGTTTGAATTATAACATTAACTTCCCAAGACAAATGTAACATTTCCACTATTTTCCATGTGAACACGTGACGATTCACCCTTAAGATAATTTAATGGAAATTATCCAAGTCTATGCACCTAATACACTAAATGTGGCGTGTATAGCATGGGGACAATTAACTATACCTCATTGTATCCTACACAAGGAGGCACTCAGAGCTCAATCCCAGCACCTTTAGCTGAGAGTTGTTCTCTCCGCCACCTCATTACTCTCTTGGGCCCTGTCATCCGGGGTGTAAGGCAGTACTTCCACTCACGAGCAAGGCGTAGCCTATATGAGTACTCGTTGGTCTACCTTGTACTTCAGCGAGACTGGTTTTGAAGACTAGGTGCGTCCCCTAGCCTGCTCCAAGAAGTGCTCTGTGCTTTTGGGATAATAGTTGAGGCTTGAGGCCTTGCATCCATAATTGTGAAGTCTTCTGTCATGTAGCAGACAAACGACCAGTTGAAAGTATGTCCTTCTACTTTAATGGTCTACTTGGTAGTATTTCAATGATGAGTAGAATTCAAGAGGAGGTTCAACTCCCTGTCTTTGTTAAATTTATATAGAGGCCTCTTGTTTACACCTTTTTTTGCCATGTCTTGACTCCTAAGATGCTTTGTGCAATGTTGTTGTCCTTTCTTTCTATCTTAGCTCTTCATCCAATCTCAAACCATATATTTGGCCCGTCTAAGTATTATAAAGCTACAAGCTTTCTTTATGGAAAATATAAATGACCTTTTGAGTGTGTTTATTTATTTGATTATTTTCATTTATTCACCGCAACAGTGTCGCTTACTTCACGTTACTAGATGTTGGCTCTTGAATTTGAAACTTTAGTGAATGGTTTAAATCTCGTCATGCAATTTTTTTGTCAAGACGATTTTCCTCAACTCTAAAAAATAAATTTGCTTATGACATTATTCATTTGGGCTATTTTCCTTTTTAAACATGGTTCATTGGGGGAATTGTCGCTTTTGATGATGATTTAAAAATATGCATTGTTGGAGTCATCTTCTACACAACGAGGTGCACAGAGAATGAATTCCGTTCCTACTTGTGTGCTCTCCAGCACTCATTTCTTTTATTGTTCATGTAGCATGCATCGTAAATTATATTTTGTGTTGAGCACTTTGCAAATTCTTAGGATAGTGTGTGTGAATCCATTATATTCCTAGGCCTAGCCTTGAAGGCTTGTACGGTCAGATTTGTTGGAACTTTGTTATTGTAGAAGGAGAAATTACTAACCTTATTCGTATAAGTAGAATTCCATCAAACCGGTATAATGAGAAACAGGTAGAAGTGCTTCATATCCTTACTTGTGTACAACTAAACAGAGATCTTGGTTTGATATGAAATGATGTACATTTGGAGTCTTGTGCGAATTTAAGCGTAATTTGTAATGCTCATCCAAAGATGAAACAAGGCTGAACAAAACTTTTAAAAGGTGCCCATTACTATGTTTTGTAACCTACAATGTGATAAACTGTGGCCGTAGCTTATGGTGTTCAATCATAGCTTCAATATGTCGGTATAGAGGAAACTCTTTGTGAATTCTAGAGTACTACTGATGAATAAATCCCTATTTACGTCTTCCACATGAATGTGGACAAGAATACGTGTTTGACATGGATCAAGATGTTAATGGCCTTGTACAATCAAGCTTCCTAAAGAGTCCGTGGTTTGAGGGTGCGGATGAAAGTGAATAAATTGTTATCTTTTGCTAACATACTGATGTAACCCCTTAAGAAGAGGTACGCCTGAAATGATTTATGGATAAGCCCCGTTCTTACATAGTGTAGAGGGACTTGTTGTACGCTCCCGTGGGCTTAGGTGATCGTAGTCAATTGCCACTCCTAGGAAAGGTTTGTTGTTTCTTGGAAATTCAGCTTGAATATTAAGGGTATGTAATGTTTCAAGAAACAATATGTATGAGATTAACCAAATAATGAAGGAAATGAGACTACTTTCAACTGGGATTCATACGTTAGATGTTTAAAACACGTGTAACATGCCAGAAGATAGCAGTGAGCCGTTCATCAGGCTCAAATGATCAATTGCGGTCATTGTATATTCTTCGGACTATACCACCAATTTGAAGCCAGATCATGCAAAACAAGTGTTTTAAGTTCAATCATTATCATGTCTTTGATGACCTTAAAATCCGTCTATCATACCTTCCCCCTTGTTGAAACGACCCCAACCATCAGCCCCTTGCGATTAATTGGATCAAGTGGTTATGAAATTTTGATCGAATACAAGCTTCAATTGAGATGTGTGTGCTTGTCTTGATGATAATTTCTTCTTGCGTGTGCAAATCTCTAGTTGTGAATTAGCACGATGAGGTGTTCAAGGGAGTTATGTGTGATTTTCTCAGTTACCAAAATCTGATGGGACAAAGTATCACACATTTGCATCTACCAATGCATTCATCCCGACATCTTTTTGTGTATTGAAGTGTTCATTGATGGTGATAGTATGAGATTTGTCAAGTTTTACGGACGTGTCACGTATTTTTCAGTTGGAATCAATGCCATTTGTGGTTAGTTTGGAACCGCTAATGTATAGGATGCATAAATAATAAAGTATCCTAGCCTTTCCCCTCCCTCGTGGTGTTCTTTACTATGTAGTTGTTGATTATTCTATGTTGAAATTGCTCCTTTCACAGCTATTTTCATGACTTCTACAGTGGATTAAATGGTACAAATGCTTTTAAAACATGTACAAGGTTGTCGTGCATGTGTGGTGTTGTTTGTTGTTTCACAAGGAACACTACACTGTGATAAAAAATGCCACTTCCAATTGTATATGACCATGGAAAGGGGATATAACTTCTGAAACAAGAAGGCAACTAATAGTACCGAGAAACCCAGTGTCACTTGATGACTAATCTCGGATCTGTGTGGCATATATATGCAAGTTTAGTAAAAAGGGAGTCATATACTCGTGGTGTCTGATAACGGAGGTGAGCAACGGGTGTGATGCCACATCGTTAGAAGTTGCTTTAGAACGTCACACTTAGAGGTGAGGGGTTCTCAAGAACGTTGAGAAATGTCATCATATAAGACGAAAGCATTGAGAAGTCAACCAAACTCGTTCAAAAGATCAAAAAAATTATAATGAGAATGTGGAATGTCCCAAAATGCATCTGAGTTATTAGAGTATTCTAGCTTATAAAATTGGAGATAGGTGTTTTTTGTACGAATGTGCACAGTTGAGCAGTGTATAGACATGAAACTTGTCATATGGTGGACTTGTATGTTTCGAAGAAACAAAAACATTAAGATTATGTCTGGGTACAAGATCCACTCGCACGGCTACCACTGTAGTTTACAACGTTGCGTAGCAGTTTGTTAAGTAATTGATAACATTCAGGCTGGGTATTCACTTACACGTTCATAAAGGTTAGAAAAGGGATCACACATATTGTGTAGCATACGGGGAGTTATCTCGTGCATGCACATTGTTTGAGGACTTGATAGGTGTTATGTCCTGTAGTTTACACGAAATCTGAGATTTTGTGTATGGGAAACCTTTTATTTCATCCAGAGCTCATTTAAATGGAAATTATATGAAACATTGATCTTTTGTAAATGTTTTGTTCAACCTTCCCACCGTTGGGTGTACCTTAACGTTTTCTAACAACTTTGACACCTGTGTAAGGGTTAACATTATTGTGTGGATTGTTTCAATGTTTTGATACTATGGTAGAATTATTGAAAAAATTAAGAGCTTTTGAATTGAAATGTTTGATATCACTGAAATCCCTTGACTTCTCAATGCGGTCCCTTGAAGCAGCCACTCATGATGCGAGTTCAAACGTGACCCTTAGGACCCGGTGTATGATTTTGGTTTTCTTGGGATTAATGTATATGGTGTGGAGAATTGCGAATATAAATTCAAAGGAGATACTATTGATAGTATCCTTTGTATCGTATTTCCCAATCTCGTAGCCTAAGAGGAACCCCCGCGTGTTCACCCTTTCTAAGCACAACACCTTGCAATTAGATATGATGTTCTAAATGATCTTCTTCTAAAACTTGAAGGTCTGTCACGCGAGCTCAAGCATGAGTTGTACTCTTCATGAAGGAGACAAACACCATTTTCCACGTGCATGACGATGCTAGGGCACATGTTTAAGTGCAACATTGAGTCGAGATTTTGGAGAGGCCTACTTCGAGGTGGGACATTGGAAACGTTGTGTTAGAAGTAGCGCAGCTTTCCCACGTGGTGAGGAGAGTGAGGTGAAGCAGCGTAACAATCATATTCTTCATCAGTTGAAGGCCGGGGCCTATTCATTTCCGTCAATTTTGGCCTAGTCGTTCAACATCCTTTCTTACAAATGGACCAAGCGACTAGATACCCACCATGTCCAAATCTGAAGCTGGTGTGCCCTCACCTTCTAAATTCTCAACGGCATGCCTAGTATGGACCAAATTAAAACTACCATATCCAGAGGTTGAAAAAAAAAAGAAAAAAGAAACGACGTATCCACAAAAAGCTATGTTTTTGCTGCATGAAATACAGCGTGGGAATTCTGACGCCATCATACCCCTCGAATAATGACAAACCCCCCCTTTTGAGGTGTTTGTGATTGTTCGTGAGAGGGGTTTGCGTGGGGTTTGCGTGGGGTTTGCGGGGGGGGGGGGGGGGGGGGGG